>MNPL01004237.1:55776-79797 GCA_002081605.1 Tropilaelaps mercedesae
TGGAGAAGAACCCAACAAAAAAAAAAGAGAATAAACTCGCGGAAGCGGCTAAAGGGACTAAGTCGAGTAAGTTTATTTACTCCCTTTCTCTTTTAACTCCAAGAATCCGTCGAGAGACGGGTGCATACGGAGGCGTTTTAAGGCAACGGCGACAAAGGACGAAGCCAGCTGAAGAGAAAGGGTTGGGGGGCGCGGCAGAGGGGCATTTCTTACCCAAAGGCCAGGAGAGACTCCGCCTGAACCAACAATTTGAAAGGCGGCCTCCCAAAGAGAGAACCGACCAAGACAAGTAGGCAAGTAATACCCTTCTCGTTGCATAGCAGACGTCCGTTGTACCTGTCATGGCCATTAGTGCCTGAAAGGGCGAAATTAGGGATGAAACGAGTCCTACATGACCTATCGGCTTGAAGAAACCCACCTGATTCGGCTTCTTCTCAGGAGGCGTATCGCGCCTTATAGGCGTCACTTGACAGAGGTACGTACAAGCGGCCATAGAGTCCTAAAATCGCTGCTCTTCGTAGCCGAGAACAGTGGCGTAGCGCTAACAGGAGTCGCAATGCTAGCAGCTGCTATCGATTAATTCAATATGACCATCGGCCGCCGCCGCCGCCGCAGCAGCCATCCATCCATCTATCCATCCATCCATCCAAAGGCTGTTTAGCTGCTCAGTCGGCGGTTGCCATTTTAGGTTGGCCACATGATATGCAAATCGGTAAGATAGCTTTGTATATGGGGGCTGAATATGCAATTGGTTGGTTAAGAGATTAGAGGAAGACATTAGATTGGCGTGTGTCCTTGTGCAAAAATGGAGCTGTCTGCTACGGTGATGGCTTAATAGCGACGTGTGTGTCAGAGCGTGGGCGGGAACGAAGGAGATGAACATGATGCGTATATGTAAATCCGTCAGGCCTGCATGCTTTGGAAGCATACTTTTAACAGGCGATTGCCAAAGAATGAATAGGTTTGAGGCGATTATTGTCACAATCTGAGTGAGTTTGAACTGGGTTTCGATAAAAAGGTGTAATAACATATCCATTACGAGTCAATGGTTAAGGTGGCTTTGGCTGCCTTACCGTCCACTGTAGTGAACCTCGGATGTCCTACCCGTAGGGCCCACTTTTGCATTGATGGCACCAAGTTTATAGTTGTCGTAGAATACCTTCGAAACGTGGGCCGTGGGGCGACCCGTGATCCCGAAGATGCTATGGTACCGTATGGCGTCCGGATCGAACCCCATTCTACCCGAAGGGTGCACTACGAAGGCTACACCAGGCTTAGTACCTCTGGCTGAAGACAGCCATCATCAGTGTGAAGCACTGATACTGGACTCCAAAAAAAGAAGACTGAGAAGAAATGATAAAGAAACAAAAAAAAAACAAAGAGCGCGAACCACCCGCGACGGGGCTTTCCACCACAGACATTAACGGAGGGGGACAGCCAGGCCCCTTCAGCATAGAAAATAACTGGGAAAACAGAGGACAGTCGGTTTGGTCCGTCCAGGCCGACGACTACAACTTTGCAAACGCTACCAGGCGGAGCAACAGAGGGAGGGATGGTCAACCTAGCGGGGATTATGACCTCGCTGAGATTGGGGTCCCCGAGGGAAAGCTAGAGAAGGGCAGCAGGGCGGGAAAACGGAAAGCTAACGGCACAGCTGACCTCTACAGTAGGAGAAGCGAAAAGAGGAGGCGAAACAAGCAACACCGAAATGTGGGCGAAAGCCTCAGGAGTGGTGGACATACAGGAGAAGGTCAATGTGGGCCTGTTTGACCTGTTTAGAAAGGTGCACGATGTCACCGAGGTTTGCGACTAAAAACAAAATTCTGGTGGTCCTAAAAATCGGCGGAAATCGCTAAAAAAGTACACAGACGGGATTATCGGGCAGATCAAGGACCGGATATAAACACAGCGGAAGAATCGGTGCGTGACGGACGGAATTGCCACTCTCGTCCGTCTCGACAGTCGTCGAGGCAACCATACGGCCATCTTCTTCTTTTAGTGGGTCGATTATTGCATTGTAACATCGGAAGTAGCGGAAGTAGCCTTTCCATACGCGCGCTCGGCATCATTGATATGGGACCGCACGGACGGTCTTGAGAAAGCGTACCGAACCGCCGTGTGCGAAAAAAGAAAAAAGAGGAGTCCGTAAAAACATAGATGGAGGTTTCTGTGGTCGCTGTTAAACGCTTATGGCTGAAAAAAATATCCCGACACATACGATTCTTACTGGAATCCCCGGGCCCTCTTTTTGCTCACACGCGGCGACGTAGTCGATGTGAACGGCCTGGGGCCAGGTCGGTATCTTCCTGCTCGCGCGGGAGGCGGCTCACGGTACGCAAATGGGCTCGGTTAGCAGCCCTACGCGGTCATGCGGAAGTTGAGATCGATGGGCAGATTCACCCATTCCTGAAGACAGTCAGGGTCTTGGTGGTGGGACTTGTGCCGGAGGAGGTGATCACAAAAGACAAATCGCCCTCGTGATGAAAGTCTTGAAAAGGACAAGAGGGCTCATCGCCTCTCGTCCATGTTACCTCCCGAGTAGCATCGCACCACATCACACTAAGAAAGTGTTTGTCAAAGGTGACTTCAATGCAGCTGGAGCAGTCGCTGCACATGCGACGGGGGGCTGGCTGGTGCAAAACGATCTGCTTCTTCTGAACAATGGGTTTGTTCCGGCAATCGTGAGAAGAGGGCAGAAATCGTACCTCGGTTCACCATCGAGGATTCGGCGATCAGCGCAGTACACTGCTGGGAGATGTCCAAACAGGTAATATTAAGCGATCACAGTCGCATAACGCTCCAGATCCAGGTGTCTCCTTTACCACTAACCAACCTGAGCAAGCGATGGCGCATGAGCCATTTTGACTTGCCAAAGCTCACGCGGGCGCTGGACGAGGCTGCCGGGAATCTACCCGTCGAGGAGTTTACGGCAGCTAAAATCTTCCGGATCCATACGTTCGCTTGTGTGGGGCAGACTCTCAGATGGATACATACAACGCACATTACAGGATAGGGCCAATGAAGCTTTAAAGCTGGTTAACGAGTGAATGGCCTAAAATCATATACAATTTACCCTGCAAAGGACTGGGGTGCCCACACAAAACTGGTGAAACCCGAGGTACGGCGGCTAGCCCTAAACCTGACACAACTGATGCCCAGGGTCGGTTTAGTAATCAATGGAACTAAAAGGTTGCTGGCATCTGAGGGGGAATCCATCGTTCTATACGGAGCGTTTATATGGAGCGACATGGCATTGAGTACAAAGGCGAACCGTGACCGTGTCAGGTTGGCACAGAGGACGCTGACAGTCAAGGTAAGCCGGTCGTACAGGAGTGTCGGCCGAGACGGCACTTGTCTTGGCCAAGATGGTGCTATAGCACTCGCTGATCAGAGATCAGCGTTTATTCCTCGACGATCAGCTAGATCCGACAGTTACAAGAAACGCTACCATCAACAAATGGCAGAGTGGATGGTCACGCAGGGAATCTACGGAAAATCATAAGGGGGTTTGGACAACGTTTTTGATTCCGGACCCTTGGCTGGTGGCTGGGCAACACTGGAGGGCTGACCTATAAGGCAACCGGGCCAAGGCAATAAGGTTCTTACGGGCTATGGATAGTTTCAGACCTACATGGTGAAGATAGGGAAGTTTGATTAATAGGTGCGTCTTGTGCTAGATTGAAGAAACAAACGATGTTAGACGCACGGCTCTGTGTTTCCTCTTTTTAGTCGACGCCGGAAATGCTGGTATACAGCGATTACCTCGGGCAGCATCGGTAAAGGAGGTGCATGCCCAAAGATGACTTCGCCGCGAACCCGGCAGGACAAAATACGACGGCTCAACGCCATCGTAAAACGTAAGGCGGTACTAAAAAAGGCTAGGCGGATCAGAGTAGCCGAGCAAGAGTTACTGGAGCCCCCCGGGGAGGAGGGTCCGAAGGGTTCCCGAGAGAGGCACGTCAGGGGAGACAACCGATGGTCTATCAGGTGATGATGAACTCTCGCGTCATTCTCGGAACGAGGGCCGTATGCTGTTCGTAGAGTGAAGGAAGACCGTCGCAATGGGCTGTTACTAAAGGTCTGGCCTTGACCCCCTCTAATGGTCTTGAAGTAGTATCATTAACATTACGAACCTCGAGAGGAAGGGGGCGGATAGGAGTTTTAACGGTTTTGTGAGTCTCCGTACTAGTCATTTTCTGGTTGCAGTAACGCATGAGCAGCAAGCATTTAGCTAAACCCCCAAAAAATATATCTTAGCCATACATATCTCAATCTTTTAATCGACTGTTATAGTTTATGTGTTAATTTAGTGTTTTTATTGCCAGTGTTCATTTACATATATAAGAAGTTCCGCGTCCGTAGACAATATCAGTTTCGGTTACCTTAGTAGATAACTCTGAGGTCCCTGAATACACAAAAGTATATTTAGTACAGCCACGTTGCATGCCGTTTATGCAATGGCTATGCTGTATTCTCACCATTATTTCATTACCGCGTCAATACTGAAAAATAGATTACGTATGACCATCAAATGGGTACTGTACGGAGTGAGTGAACATTCATAATTTCACTATTAAACCCAAAAATCAGTTTCCCTTAGGCACCAATTTAATGTTATCATCTCTGTGCGGCATCACATCTTTCTAGAGTCCCTCAAGCAAGGCACACTTTCGAAAAAATTACAATAGGAGCCTTTTTTGTTAGATGAGTAATTTCTCCGTTTTGCACCATTCCCCTAAAAATGGCCGCCCAACTCCCTTCAAATTCGCCTACATCCCGTGTTATCGTGAAGACGACCATGATCTTTGTTCAATTTATATACGGTAGCCTTCACTACTTGTTGTTACAGTAAATAATAAATACATAATAATAAAATACGTCTTAAATTTAATAAAAGGTGAGTTTTTTCAATTAAGCGATTTTGGCAATCGGCCAGACACAACGATATCGGAGCGACCGATGCTTCACACTACTATTCATTTTAAGATGTGAATTATCGATCAGCTAATGGTGGTATTGTAATTAAAAGGCAACTTTTGCTGTTATTAATGTAGCAGTAAAATTCCTATCAAGATTATACCATCACCTTGTTCGGAATTCACTAATTTAGTTTTAAGACTTGATGTTGTTCTTAGAATAATTGCTCTGTTATAAACAAAAAAAAACTCACTTAAATGCTTTTTGGATAGCCAAAATGCTCACGTTGTTGCTTAGCCTAAGTGTGGCCGAAATTTTCATAGGTTCTCCTATACACTGCCACAAGCTGCTGTTTCGTTGATGGGTTCTCTGAGTCAGGAGCACTATATCTCAAAGATTATTGATGACGACATCAAAATCCTCTGGGAATTTCTTCATTGTACGTGTGAATCTGTGTGATTAGGTGTGACTTGAACCGGCGAAAACGAATAAAAACGAATGTTATTTGTAGTTTTTTATCAGTACAACAGGGACTATCAAGTGGCGCTCGCCAATACACTGTATTCGTGTTGTACGCAGTATTTAAAGTTACTCTTAAATCAATGGTGCGCCACCACATACAGTCCAAGGGGGGAGAAACACGCATTACTATTATCTAAAATCCACAATTGTGAACAACAGCACGATAAAGAGCTCAGAGATCCAATATTGGAGACATCGATAAATAAAAGCATTGTGATTAAACCAGTGCTGTGTTTAATTATTATCTCAATTATCATTGTGCGTCACCTTGCCACGAATCATAGTACATTTATATTTACAAATTGCTTATTTTAAGTTTATTGAATTATTTGCGCTATCCGTGGTATTAGCCTTCTTACCTAATCAGTAGCCTTCCACCGTATACCTCCTCACGTCGACATGCAAATGAGTAGAACAAAACCGCCGAAGGTCAAAACGCCGATTATAAAAAGCCGAAACTTTACAAATTTGTGAATATGGTGATTAACACGATGTTTTACACGTTTGGACAAACCTATAGTGTACGCCAATATTTTTCTAGGCATAGATCAGCCCATTTTGACTTGTAAATATGAACGCAACGATTTGGGAGGCCTCACTCCTTTTTCACAATGACGTCAAGCAGCCTTTAGGCCTAAGCCAGCGGCTATTGCAAAACCCTGTTGCTGTTTGCATAACCTACCTAAGGGAGTTGTGCGGTAGCCTCGGTCTCTGAGGTAGATTAGGAAAGGGACGTGTTAAGACGACCCATGGGTACTACCTGTCGAGCTCGATGGCTTGGTGCATTCGTATGTGCCTTGCGACTGGAGGAGACACGTAGGTGCACAAGTTCAATGGGTACTACCTATCGCCTTTCACACCGTTTGCAGCATTTTTGCCAAGCAGAGTTTACTGACTAGCCAGTTCAAGCATCGCTATCCTGCGTAATTGTGGTACGGCCTAGTGGTCACTGGAAGCGCTCGGAGACCCCGATTCCACAGGGTAGTAGTGCCAACTATCGCGACCAATTTGCCGCGATATCCTGAGCGATTTCTTGTATACTTCCTCGTACATCGTATGTAGAATGTGATTGCTGTGGCCGAGCTGGCCGCCAAGGAGTTGTGGGTTATTCTTCCCTTCTGTTGCTGGACCTCTTTGACGAGTAGATCTTTCGGCGTTTGACTGGCGAAGGTCCTATGTTCGACGTAAGGCGGAAACCGTTGGGAGCAGACAGTATGACCTACACAAGTGCAGACGTCGACTGCGGTGAAGACAGTCAAGAGGATGACATTGTGATGCAGGTACAGAATATCAAACGGATGGTGATATACATAAACATCTATATATGTATATATGCACATATACATATATGTATATATATACATAGATATATCTAAACATATATATATATATATATATACAACCAGATACCTGAAGCTTTTTGCATAGCAGCAACGCTCGACAACAATAAATAGCCTCGCATACAGAAATTAATTCGATACCTAGTTCGATACTTACCTAGTTAACCCTATTAATTTGCGTTCTAGGTGTATAAATAGTGATTTCTGCTGTAAGCTGTGCATATTACAAGCGGATAGCTGTAAACGCATGTTTTTGGCGTGTTGAGACATATTTTGTAATTTACGAAATACGGCACACAAAACGCTCTCGCTAAGTTCTAGAGTGTCACTGCAGGGGATCAGACATCTGAGCTGGCCTCAATAAAGAGCAACTAAGAATCAGCTGGGAAAAAAGCTTTTCTTGAATATGCTGCGTGACATTTGAGAAATAATCTTAGTTTTGAATCGTGTAAGCTTCGCGCATGCCCAGACGGTGGAAATGCTCTGCAAAGATCGCTATTACGAACGCGCAAAAATGAAAATAACTTCATAGAATTATACTCCATTACCAGCGAATGATAAATCCATACAAGGCGAGGTTCCCTTAGCATTGTGTTGAAGCTTCAAGCGTTAAAAACTCAATAGTGCGCCAACGATTCACCTAGATTATGAAAGCGGTGTTAAAGTTTTATTCTCGGATCTTGCCCTTGCTTTCCCCTTGCTATTAACCTGTCAGTAATTGAACCACTAGTGCGTTTCAATTACATAGCGATGACATTTGACGTACCCGTCGAGTTACTTTAACCACTTGACGTACGGCAGTTCAGAGTTTTTTAAAATTGTGATTTTGAGTCACGTAGAGACATTTTTACTTTTTGTAAATTGGACCAGATTTTTGCACGATTGCGGCAGTGTAGACTGAATGTTTAATTTTGTCATTAACTCCTTGCATCACTTGATTATGCCTTCTGGACTCAATAGTGCCAGCGAACCTTGTTCCAAGAAAGTTCATGATCATGTTAAACTTCTAAATGAATTAGCAGACTTTGATCCCTCTCTTTTCTATGATCTATATTTTTTAAAGCTGACCATCAGCCAACATTTAACGTCCACGGTAGCAGTTTTGCATCTAGCAGTTTCTATGATCTAGACTGCATGAAGTTGCCACTATTCCGGGATCTTTATAATTGCTACTGTCGTGCATAACTTGAAAGAAAATGCGGGCGATAAACAAGTATTTTCAATATCTTTAAATGTTTCTAATGTTTAAAATTCATCATTATTATTAAACCCAAGGAAGCGAAATGTAAAGTAATAACCATAATGCAGTGTTCTCAGAAATGTACAGTGGTAAAAATGTCCAAACCATTAATTTAAATAGCTGGTTATATACACTATTTGACAATTCACGGGTAATTCTCCATCAAAATAATTTATTTTGAACTCTAGGTTATGGCCACTTCAAGAAAAACCTTCTTTCGTTCGCGCGCTTTATAAAGGCTTTATCTAAAATTTACACAGTGCACAATGTGATTAGAGCGAATTGACTTATTGTACATTTTACAGTTCGGGTTGAAAATCAGATCCGAATTGCATACATAGATTAGCTCTATCAACCTATATTTTTTTTAGGGCTGACCATCAGCCGACATTTAACATCGTGCAAATATGCAACGCCTGTAATCGAACCTACACACTTACGTGTCTCCTCTTACACTTACGTGTTTCGTGTAATTTAATAAAATTAGCGAGAGGGCCTAAAATTTCAGAGCCAAAGGCTTAATACTGCAAGTAGAGATAGTAGCAGTGCGATAAATCAAGCACAAGCGGTTCGAGTATTTCAAATAAAATAATATTGTATAATTGGTCATACAACATGAAAACACTATGAAGTTTTCAAGTATTCGGTGTCCTTATCGATAAGCTCGCCACCTAATAAAAGACTCTGACAGCAAAATAAATTGCAGATTACCTGCAGCACTGCGTTACGGCGTTCCTAGCGATTCTTAGCGTTTTAGGTCAAGCTGTGAAGGAGATCAAATTGTAATTGCTGTGATTTTCTGAAGCTCGATAGCACAATGGCTATCCTTAGGCACATTGAACCTTAGGCACATTGCTCCGCCCCTAACTACCAAAAAAATGCATCCAATGTAACAGAAGACCTTATGGAAGTAATTTGTTAGTAGCACCCATACATTTTGAAAAAAAGCTTCTTAATTACTGTCCAAAGAACAAACTTGACTTCAGAACGGAAGGAATTACCCTCTTATTTGTCTGATTTCATAGAATTCTCAAAAACCGTTTCTCGTATTTTCGTAAAATCAAATGATTTGAATTATCATGAGGATACTTTATTTTGATTAATGTTGCGCCCTAAAATTGTCTTTAAAAAGACCCTTGAGAATTTGGTTATTGTGTTCCAAACTTAAATCCAGTTTTCACTTTCTCAGGGTTCACTTTCCTTTACGGGTTACCCAGAAAGAAAAATGCATAAATCTTTACAGCATAGTAATCAATTCGGGTAGCTTTGACATCACACTATGACTGCAGAAACTGCTGATTGGAAACGTAAAATAAAAGCTGTAACAATAAATTACCCAAAATGAGAGTAGAGTTGATATAATAAGCTCGGATATAATAAGCTTTTGTTCGACCGCGAAATTTTTCACTGGAAGCGTCTACCTTAAAATCTCAGAGCTAGATATAAATATATTTAAATTACACGATCTATCTCCTTCACTTCGCGCGCAGGTGAGCACAAATCTGAATTCATTTTGTGGTGGGAAACGTTCAAGTTTCTGACAAAGCTTCCTCACAGCACTGGCTGCCTTCCGTTCAAATAGAAGCTGTTACCCACCAAGAATCAATAAATTAGAAATGATCATTGAACTTAGCACACAATAAAGATGCAGAAAGCATACAGTATTGAACTATTTGTACTTGGTGGAATTGCATGCTTAGGGTACCTTAATCGAATCTCTACTGGAAACATGTATAAAATCATTTACAGCTGAAGTTTTCCTAATGTTTTTATTGTAAACTAACGTAATCGAGAGTCATTTAAAATATAATTGATGTCAGTTTACTAAATACTTTGCATTTTTGACGTAAACAGATAGTTCTTTATTACAGATAATTTATATGCAGGTATCCTTGAACGCACCGCAACACAGGAGTCGCAGATAATATGTCCGGATTGTATTAATTTCTTGTTTGGAAATAGTAGACTGAGATCAAAGTACGAACTACTGCCAAGCGGTTGTTCGGTTAGTGTGAAGGCTGGAATATAGTTGAGCGCTGTCTGTAATTAAGTAGCAAATTAACATTCAGAACATAGCGGTGCTGTCGGACCTGATTTACATTGAGCCCTATAGGTTGACACCGTATCTCTCTACAAGAGCAGCATTTCATTGCCATATTTAGAGTCCACCACACACTGTTCTGCAGAGTATTTTGACTAAAGAAAGGCATTGTAGCGTAGGCGCGGTGTTCTGGTTTCAAGTCAAGCTGCCAGTTAGAAACGCGCAAATAATTGTGAACATTTTGGGCGCAAGCTTATTTCGTTCCCGTTCACTTCTCTGGCCAGGCTCAGATTGAATGCAATGAGAGATTGATCGCCTATTGGGCATTGATCAAGAAAGCACCAAGTGTGGAAAAGATGTCGCCTAATATGGATATGCACTTTAATATGTCAGCTATCTTCTTTCTATAGCTTCCTAATAACCTGAATATCTGTGAAGTTCATTCGCAAAACAGGTTTAATGGTCAGTTTGAAACAACTGAAACTGCAAGACAATAACGTCTCGCTAGGGAACTTAGCTATAATGCGATAACAAGAAGCACGCATCATTTTATGTCCATGCTACCTTCACAACTAAAATCAGTTCCATTGCCCCACGTTACCTATTCAGAATCATTGAGTCTATCAGAACGGTGTGCTTGCTCACCGTTAGGATTATCAACAAGCAATCAGCAATCAGATTATCGGCAATGCTCAAGGGTGTGGTGGAGGAGATGAGTAAGATGGTACTACGGTAAAGTGATACTACCAGGATGGTAAGTCCGTCTAATCATAAATTTTAATTTTCTCTAATTTTTTTAAGCTACAAAGGATGCTTTTAACACACTGTTCTATCTATAGCGTATTTGTTGTATCAGGAACAACAGTGTGGATAGAACGAGATTTTTTTCGTCATATTTCATCAACTACATATGCGGTTATTACACTTCTAATTTAAGCATCTGATTTTCTACCTTATGCTTTGCTATTAAAAAACGCACTGTATGCCTAAAGAGTCTGACACTTTTCGTCTTCATGCTATTCACATCTAATATTTTTAAATGCGGAACATCTATCAGCGTCAGCATGTTAAATGGAAGCTCACATTACTGTACGTAGTATTAATGCTATTATTACGTAATCCTCAATGACTTTTTGGGTCAGGCCCAATGTATATGAATTTGATACATGCAATCTATAGCTGCTAACCAGAGCTCAATACAATAGAGACAGATCGGCAAGTGCTGAAGAAAAGGTGCATTACGGTGCAAACTTGCCTTACGGTAAACATACAAAATGATTTCGTTTTAAGTCTTTCCACCACTCCCTCATCTTTCAGTCATTAAATTTAGCTTCATTGCGGAAATTAGCTACAGTGTATACTTCACCAAAAAATTGTCAATTGTTGGGTGATTTTTAGCTAATTGGGCAACATTTAGCCAATTTCGGTTTATCCTATTTCGCCACAAAGTACACGAAAATAGATTAAGCCAACCTTCCTTTCGTTGAGTTTTTAACATGATCACAGCACAGATAATTTCGCCGACTTGACAACTATTAGAATACACCCGTGTTTCCCATGGCATATGAACAACAGGTATCAGGTGATTCTTACCAATGCTAGACGGCGCACGAACTGTGGAGCTCGGTGGCTTGGTGCATTCGTATGCGCCTTGCGACTGGAGGAGACACGTCGGTGCACGGGTTCGATCCCCGCCGGTGTACATTTACATTTATATGGGGTCCGTCCTACGAAGTAATGCGAAAACTGCTACCGTGGACGTTAAATGTTGTCTGATGGTCAGCTTTAAAAAAATATAGACGGCGCACGAACTACATCTTAAATGGCATCAAGATGAGGAATATTCCTTTAGGCGGGGTCCTCCTAATATATTAATGATTTAGACCATGCTGCCCACTTCGCTGTATGCGGTATTCGCATGTCTTTGATAGGAAGGCTTCATCGAAATAGCAATTCTTCAGTCTTTCAGCGTCCGATTAGGGGCAGCGCTTAAACCCTATTACGTCTTTGTCTTTGTCTTTGGAACATAACTAGTTGCTAACAACCCTCTCCGACGATGACCCTACAACGCTCGAATCGAATTGGTCCTATGGTGTAGTCTAACATCTGATTTGCTGACGAGAAGTGTGTTCGAGATAACGATTGGCACGTAGCGAAATTGAGCTAAAGAATCGAGCTTTTCATGCTGATGAAAAACTGGACAGTTTCTACGAATGCTGCCGAGGTGCGAGAATGTGTTATGATTACCTAGTAAGCGCACACGCTTGCGTCACTTTTGTTCCAATTGAGGAGTTGCACCAGCCGACATAGACCATTTCCCCACCAACGTCAATCCGAAAACAAATACAATGGTCAATGGGGCAAGACTATTTTCTCCCGTTGAAAATGAGTTCTGGTTTGCGCACTCCACGCCAATCCAAATCACAAAGTTCAATTCGCATTGCATATCGTCACTCATTGTGTGGGTATTGTTTTGAATAAACCCGGGTGAACTAGGTTATTTAATCTTGAATCTATGTTATTGCTAAAATGTACTTAAAATTATATGGAAACATATACAAAATAAGTACAATTATGAGCGCTGGACCCCCTTTTGTCTTACATACGAATCACAGGTCCATAAACGCTTATGACTCTCCCGGGAGGAGCAGCTTTTTGTGTCCTTCGAACCATCGAACTTATTGCAGGGACCCATTTCGGGTCCAGCGATCGACAAAAATTTTCGAACTGTTAGGTTATCATAATCAATCAGAAACAAGGTATTTGCAGTAATTTAAGAGCGACGAATACTTAGGTTTCATAAAAATGTGCAAAATGACGTCTATCATTTAATTTTAGCAAGTTGTCGCCCGTATCGCTCCGACGGGTTAATATCCACCATTAACATGATCGCGAAATTACTGCAAACAGCGAAAAACACCAGTTTACTTATTTTCTTTACATGTACGTGCGCATAGTATATAGCTTGTATCCAAAAGAGTTCTTCTGCAATCCAGCGCTGCGGCACTTATAGCAATTAATCGCATACCAAAGGAGGCCTCCTTACAACCCTATAGCCCGCTTCGCGTTAGTTGCCGCGTGAATGGCAGAGCTAGATCGCGCAAAAGGGAGCATTACCCTGATGCTTCTATCCTTCTGTAGACAGACACAGGGAAATAACATCACAAGACACACACATCTCTTTAGCACTTTAGTCGCCTAGCCTCACTGCGGCGCCAGACTCGTCTTCGTGCCTTCACGTCCGATGGGTGATGAAATCGGCCATGTGGCTGGGTCTCGATAATGATGCTTACAGCGTCGCCAGCAAAATAATGCCAGTACTTTGTCGTTCCGGTAACTGGATCGAACTAATTGAATCTACATTGGTCTTAGTGTGTTGATACTATAGAACACAATCCTGCAATATAGGTAACAAAGCCTTCGAACTATTTGTGGAACTAGGCTTTAGTAGCTGCTGCAAGATATTTGCCCTGCCCATACCGCGAACGCTCTTACTAGCCTTGAGCTGGCATCTCTTTAGGATTTCTGGTCTTAACAGACACAACCCCGGTTTAAACTAATGATCTCGCAACTACTGCATCGGAGGGTATAAATCAGTGTTTATAAAAAACGACTTCTATCTAAAATAATTACCATATGCGTTGTACAAGTCATTGTTATCTTGATCATGTCATTTGCCGTACTCCACACATCCACCAAAGGGCCAATGTCACATGCAGCAAGGGTCAGTATGGTCGTTTGTTGCACTCACTCTATCTACAGATAAAACGCCATGGCACACTATCCTCGAAACATGCCCACGTGTGTCATTGTGTGTAAGGCATGAGTAAACTAATATGGAGATTAAAGGGTGCAGAGCTGTCCTTGCTCAGCAGATAGGGGCACGAAGCTAAAACCAATGCTCGATTGTAGGCTTGCTAGCGTTGTTATAGGAGCAACATCAAAGGACCTATTTGACTCGACGAGAGAAGTACGCCTGTCGTGGCATGACCTCGAGAGAAAATTAGGTCTATTAATAGCGCTGAAAAACTGATTATCGATGACTCGTTTCAAAAAGAGAAACTTACCTTTAACACCGCTAGAACGAAATCAAACTTCTAAGTTGGATTAGAGACAACTAGACGTAGGTAATGAAAGCCTTACAAGTCGTCACTATTACCAACGAATAATAACAGGTTACTGGCCATTAATTCATTTTTTTAGGATTCCAGGAGGGTGGCACTAACTTAGATTATTGCAACATTTTTATTTGAGTGACGATCGGTTCTTAAAATTAAAATTCCATACAGGGACGATTTGTATTTTAGTTCACTAGCTACGAGACTTTTAGGGTCACTTGTTTTACAGTTCTATGAAATAGACTTGAAGTATCAGTATTAAAAATAAACGTAATCGGCATCGCTAATTCCAAACTAGCCTGTAACTTGTTTACCTATTCACTTTAAATAGCCTCCTGAAATCTGTAGTACTGCATGTCGTTAAGCATGTGGAGAGTTTAATATATTGGGGTATTTTTACTTTTTGCTGACTGAGAGCTAACATTTATATAATTTGCTATATATTGTTCACATAGCCTTGTTGTTTACACCTATAGGAATATTGTTCTTCCTAAAAAAACAATAATAGTTTTCCTAATCTATTTTACCATGTTGACCGGTAACACTCTTTGTAGCGACGATCTCATATGCCTCCTTGAAGATTTGTGAGGTATGTTTAGCTTTGTGTGTTGGAACATGCGTAAATTGCCTCCACAGACTGTCAGCTTTTTACATTCCTCTCTTATCTACTTTTAGCTGGAAAGCATAAGTGTAAACTGACTTGACTAAAAAAGAATAATTTTCATAGTGAGACATATCTGGTTCGAAAAAATAGGTCGGGAGCGTTTTGTTGAAGCCGGGTGGCGCCTTTATTGAGGTGTCTTATGTAGGTGAATTCGGGACCTTAAGCGTAACATAAATCATGTCGGGACTGGTTAGTTCGCGCCACGCTAGGCCAGAGTGTCATGCACTTAGGCTAGCATTAAGCTCAGGCCGCCCACTGTACGCATCACTTTCTTTATGGGTGCCCTTTGAACAGGTAGACTTGAAACACTGTGTTGACATCTAAAGCGTTGACTATAGTACGAATATGAGACACGCCACTAAATACTTATCATATTGATCAGAGAGCACAATGGAAAATAGAAAAACACAAAAGACGAGAGTTATTATACGTCGATAAGTACTAATTATAAAGTGCATCACAAAGCGACCGACGTTTCGTCGGTGTCTTGTACCTATCACTGTACAGTCACTATGTTTCACCTCTTTCAGCGCACACATTTCTGCAATCGCGAATTGCTCATTAGCCAATTAGCTTTATATACCTAAACATCCCGCAGATCATTCACTCAGCAATCCCAAGTTCCGAGCCCGTCAGCGCAACCATTTCGACAAGGATGGCAGCCAGGCAAGCTTTCCGTTCACAGGACGGCGTCTCTTAATGGCTGCTGGGCAAAACTCGCCGCCGTTGGGAGCCGTTTTCAGCGAACTACCAGCGTTACAGCTTGACAATAACGTCCGCTAGATCAAGTGCGCATAAAACAACGAGTAGGATACCTGTGAGGACACGGACAGCCGGACACTGGCAATCGGAGATCCCCTTCTCTCAGCACGATTAGACTGCCTTGGATAGACTCTGGCGTACCGAGCCGGCGGTCGCGGAAAGCGGAAACGTCGGGCAGTAAAAAAAGTGCTACGCTTTCAGAAGACACCTCTTTTGCGCCGGAGAAAAATTGGATCATTTTTTAACGAAAAGACCTCGCCAGGAGGGTCTACGCGTTTTAGCAGCCATGTGCGCAGGCTGCATTCATGAAAATTTCAAATCAACCGTTCCTCGTTTAGGTCTGTGTGCAACGATTCGCTGTACTCGCCGAAAGCTGGGCTTTCGCCGTTTCGAGCCGAGCGCAAAACCAAAGGTGTGGAACACGACCAGGCTGTACGAACATGCTGGCACGATCCTCTGAATGGCCCCGCGTGTCCATTTCGGGTCGTGGTAGGGAAGTAAAAGCCTTTTTAAACGCAAAGTCGTTATGAGTCTCTTGAAGTTGTAATAGATGGATCTCTTTGGCCGAGCAGTTGCGGTCGGTCGCCGTTGCCGGCTTTACTAGACGTATGCCGGAGGCGAGCTGGGGATCTCAGGATGTAAATTATCTTAGTAGAACCGGGAAGCAAGTAGACGTGCGTGTATCTGTTTAGCTTTTGGAGTACATGCTCGTTGAAACGAGGTGAAATTGGAGATCGTTAGTCTTTGGGATGAACGTGAGACCTGAATAAGCGGAACCGTGAAGCCGGGTTTGGATAGGGCAAACTCAAAAGTAGATCCAACTACAAAAAGAATGAGAGCGTAGGCTTATCTCACCATACTTGTCTCGGGGCACCTTTAAGCCACAATGTATGTATGTACGTTTTGATTTATACAAACACTAAATTATAGTGCAGGTTCCCACGGTACCATTAGCAAACTTAGACTGTTACACTAACTGACTTCACCGAGATCGTTCCGAGAACGTTGGGAATGTTACGAAAAACTGAGTGGTGAACGATGTGGATTGCGAAAATCAACTTCTGATTGTGCGCGGTTTTGATCGTTATTTGGCGGCGCACAATTTTGTCGAAACTTACGTGCTCCCCATCTTAAGTGTCGGCTGAGCGTTTTGTAAACAACAGCAACAGTATCCTAAAATGTCTTGCTGTTGGAAGCCGAGGCCAGATGGCTTACTTTTGCTTTAATCATTTTTGAAAAATTCGTTTTAAGGGCCTCACTCTACGATACAGCCACGAGTAGGTAATCCAGACACCCCAACCACCCGGGTGCAAGGTATTACGATACGATTGGTAGCACGCAATCACACCGGTGAATCGCTGTACTCGCCAGAAGTTACAAGGCCGGTAACTGCATTCAATAGAGCAATTGGCCAATCCGTCTGTGGTCGTTGCTACATAGGAATTGGTAATACTTTATGGATGTTGTGTCCGTTTTCTCATATCAAGTACATAAAAAAATAGTGATCCTAAACCGCCCAAAAAGGAGGCCTTACAATGCTATTGTGGCATACGAAATGCCACGAAGTGTAGATGACCTAGCAGTACTACTCTTATGGAATATTGATTGTTTAATTGATAAAAAATGCTCAGGTGGTCTCGGTGAGATATTTTCTAAGTAAATTATAGAAAAAAGCTTTTATGTGGTATGTGGTATGTGCATGTCGCCTCGGAAGAACGTTCTTCGATTTGTTAGTTGTTAAAAAATGTAAAAATAGCAGTAAACGTATTGAAGAAAGCTAAGATGGTAATGTTTGAAATTATAGTCTACTATTAGTTATTTATTTAAGGAACAAAAAAGAAGTAGGTGTAGTACTTTATTAGGACGTACCAAACTGACGAGGGCAAAATATACAGCAAGGTTGGAAACATCAGGAAAATCACGCGTGGCAACAATCTTTGACAAAATGAGGAAGATACCTCCGTTTCGGCAAGGATTACCCTACCTAGAGGTAGGCCTGGGTATGGCGCAATTTTTAACACACGACATCTTGGGTCGTTTAGGAAACTACCAACCCTAGTTTCAGTCGAGTGTACAGGTTACATGATGAAGTGCGCCTGGTAAAGCAGTGAATCAAGGGCAATGTAAACAAATGGTCCACTTATGTGCGTCGATACTACTGCAGTTAAAATGAACATGCATCGACCGGATTTTCGCATAAAGGCCTTTAATGAACACGTTGCGTTCTTACATAGTTGCTTGCTTGACTTAAACTTCCGACTGATGAAAGGATTGAGTGTCTCTTTTTCAAAACCATACAATGTGAAAACACTATTTTTGATAAAAGTAAAGCTGCGTCTAAGCAGAGTTGAGCGACGAGACCTTCAATCGCTAGACTTGGGCACGTCGGGTGATTTGAGCTTCATTAACTCGATTGTTAACTTCATTAACAAATCTGCAAGTATGACAGCATTGTTTTTATATGAAGGATTTTTTTTCGTCCTATACAAATCCCGATCCGTCTCAGCCATCTCCTACGGTGTCTGTTTGGGGCTCCATATACGATATCGCAACAGCAAAACTTCACATTGCTTGAAATGATACTTATAGAACTCGTACATTTCCGAAAGCAGATTCGTTTGGTAACCCTTCAAACCGTATCATATCCTATGTATTAAGGGACTTACGCATCTCATCTGCACGATCACGTTAGGTATTCACAACGTTAATCCCTATATTTCGCAGACCCAGGATCAATTCCGTAGAATTTTAGATGTTTTATAGTTTTAGGGACAGTTGCGTAACCCTCAATAAAATGACGCTGGTAGAGGAAGATCATCATTTATTTTAACGGCTATTAATAGATTCGCTTTACGTACTTTCTTCATAAAGACGTACTAGAGAGTTCTATTGTATGTTATACGGCAGTATTGTAATGAGTGCGGCCAAGAACCTGTTGAATCTACGTGAAATTGTGTTGGCATTACGTTATACATGTTTAATATTTCAATCAATATAGAAAGTAGCGTAGTGTATATATTTATTATTGCAGGGCCACCCTGAAGTTGTTCGAGACGTCGTCCACACCGGAGATAAAAAAGTTTGTTATAAAAAGAACATCAGGTCTAGAAGCCACACCGAGGCACAAAAGCTTTCTAACAAGGGTTCGATTAAGATGAACACATTCCTGAAAAGTTTATGTGTGGTTCTAAAAATTCAAAAGTTAAGAACACTTTTTTGCTCAAAAATTGGTTGCATGTTGTATCATGTCATCACTCAAAATCTTTATAACATTCTTCTGTCAAGCAGTGAGCTCTGTACGGTGTATGGAGTTGGTTAATCGTTTTGTGAATTCTTACTAAGCAGTTGAAATTCGAGTTCTACATTATAAAGGAGTAAATATTCACAATTAGAAGCAAGGGTTGCATTACTTTTTGCACGTTTAAGGCAAAAAGGCGTCAAGAATTCCGTAACCTTTTGAAACTCTATAGGGTTGCGCGACTCTTCGCGCTTTGTGCTACGTTTTGCACACTTAGCACTCATCTGCGGCATTATTTTAAATTGTGTGACTTTTTGAGCACCCTGTTCTTGTCTCTTTATGTACTGGATGAACAACTATTTTTGCAGAAGACTGCATCATTATCCGAAATGAAGTTGCCCGCTTCCTCAGCATTACTGTTGATGACAAACTGTACGACGCCCAGCTCATATAAGCTTGCCGGGGCTACCTCATTTATTTGAAAAGTGATAAAGGAGTATAATTTCTTCGGTAAAGCACAAAGCTTAGGTTATTGTCGTATACAAATGTATGTAAATAGTTCAATGAGATCCACATATTCCCCAACGTATAAGTTGAAATAGTAGAGTAGGTAATAAACATTTTGTACACACCATAGTGTATATATAGATACATATACTATAAAACATAATATATATATCAAATATTAGCTTTAGGTATATCTAGCAGATCTCAGTTTTTTAATTTCGATAACTATATCAATTTTAAAAGAAGATAACTACGACCACAATCTGGAAACCACATTCAAAATGTTGATTAATGAAATAATTATATATATTAGAGATTGGTCGACTTTGCAGTTCTACAATGGCATTGAGTTACTCCGTAAAATATTGCAACGAGGATCATAGATCATATAAAAATCGCTTTGTTCTAGTAGCAAAGTACTATGTTTCCATTCTCAAGAATTTAGACATTGGAGAATTGGAATACAAATATATAGATTGATGAAAAACAATGTCATCTTTGTGGACCTTTTTTCTTGTACAGTTGAAAGCAGGAGGAATCACTGCAAATGGAAACCCAAGCCTTTACGGATATCATCCTTAATGACGCGTAACTGTGGTGACCCCTCTGACAAGAAGAACATCTTTCTTCTTTATTACGATACCCACTTATTATATTGCTTGTGCTTATTGAATTATATTGCTTCTGCGTTTATATTTCCTTTTCAACACGTGCAGTTAAAAAAGTATTAAGTACAGATCATTCAGATTTAATATAGTGTTATGAGCAAAAAGTGAAAAGTGGGAATGACTGAATCCGAACAAGACGTATACTGAAAAAACAAAACTTAAGTATTACCTAAGAAACACATTTATAACACATACTACAAATTTAACATAGTGTCTTGAAAGATGATGAAACACAATAGGAAAATAAATATAGTGGAATTTAAACCGTAATGAAACGTTAGGAATTTTGATCTTCTTCTGTTTATACTTTGCCTTTAAGATTAAGTGTGAACTACTATTAAGTGTATGGACACAGTGATGGTTCCTTCAGCCATCGTATTGGTACCTGCGTAGATCGATTCTTCCCCAGATATGACAGAAAGGCTGGCATTACACGGCCTGTATCCAGAGGATAGTCTCCTGGCTGGATTAAATCAACAGGGCAAGCCAACTGTTTCTTTCTATTTCTACTCCAACGTCATCAACGACAGAATTCTGTTTGTGAAAGCTCTACGGTACTTTGGTGTTGCAATAGATCCTCAAACGAAATCTTTCGGCACTACACTTCGCGCATAATTTCAAAATGCCTAGTAAACATTTGCAAAATTCACGCGATGAAGGCTAGCTTTATCCGTGTCGTTCACACTGTGTGTTTTTCATCATTTGTTAGTACTGCTAGATTGTTCTTCAATTTAAAGTTAAACGACGCGTGATCAGGGGAGCTTGCCAAGTCACTCGATTGCACTGAATCATCCCTTAGGAATATTAAGCTAAATGCTTTGGGGACCTTCCTCGGTTTCGTCGAAACTACTCATATTACTTCTAGCGAGCTGAGCTCAGCGTACAAAAAGTATGCCTCATCGGCAAAATTCGAACGGTTTGATACAGCTTGTACGCCACGCCAGTCGCAACAGCATACAGCCCGAAGTATGTCGCTGTTTTAGTAGTAGCCTACTCAGTTTTTCAAGGGACAATTGTCTAGCATTTTTTAATCGCAGCGCGTATAGGATACCTTGTTATTAACGCACTTGATTCAGACTTACTTGTCCTCAAAGTCATAGTAGAACATTTTATTAAGTTTCTTACAAGGCTTAATACACCAGTACCTCCTGCACCTGCATTTTTTCGACAGCTTGTGAAACTATTTAGCATCGAACAGTTGTGCACAAACAGTCGCGTTTGGCATCCAGGTTTCAACCACGCGTCATATATTAATTAAACAATATACACGCGATAGCATTCTAAAAAGTTTCGCAAAGTTGAAATCAAATGTTTCAAACTCCTGTTGGGAATCGAACAAAAATCGACTATGTAAAACTAAGAAATCTGGAGGTGACTGTCTCCACCATCCAACGCAGCTGAGTATGGAAAAAGGCAAAACATTGTAAATACAGCATGCTACTATTGCTATTGATCAGCATGAATGTAGAACTTTTATAATGTGCAGCATTATCAAGTTCCTCTTTCCCGTGTTACGAGAGAGGGCTATCACGGGTCCTTTGGATATTTCAGCCTCAACAAAGAAAGAGGACGAACGAAGAAATCGGTCATTGGTCAGCGCTAGCCAACGGTTGACTTTTTCTTACAGTATTCCACAGTATTATGCAACACACTAACATTTCGACTCGCTCGAATAAGAGTCTAACCTGAAGAAAACATACGCACACACATCTTAACGTCACCGATCTAACTTCTGTAGGGCAGAGAAGAAATTATGTGAATATAATAGTCGTCAAAACTAAAAGACAAGGTGCTCAATTTGATATTGCGTAACGAAACCTGTACTAAGCCCACTTCTGGCTACTGATTCTTGTGTTAGTTGTTCTTTTTTTGGATTTCTAGGTGTTTTGGACACGCTTTGAAGCCCAGAAAGTAGACTTTAGATAAAGACCAAAGACAGTTTAGCCAATTGTATTGACAAACTATATTAGCGACAAGGATACCACAAATTCACAAATATACCACCGAAGTTATCACTTCTAGTGATGAACCACGTGACTCCACGAAATAATGATGGCTGTGCGGACCACCTCAATTTACGAGGTACACAAAAAAGCCTGCCGATTGACAGCCCCGATAAAGACCTAGAGAGGGGGTGGAACATAAACCACTTAAGTATTCGGGTGCCGTCGTTTAATCCACGCGCAGCTGCAGCCTCCTGGCATGCCTTCCTGCTCTGCACCACCTGGCAGGCGCGGCGAAAATTAGAGGGACTGCTTGAGGATGAGCTTCGAGGTAAGGTTAGGTTAGGCACCTGGAAAGAACCGAGAGATCCGCTCACTGGCTGAGTTTGGGAGTTTGTCGCAGGGGAATTTGTGGGCGAGCCAGCGCTCGTTTGACCTTCTGGTTTATGTGGTGGACTTGGTTCGTCACCTCTGCACCTCGTCTTTTGGTCTCTGTCCGGGAAAGGTCCTCTCACCAGCCTCTAAAGTTAACGCATTGTTAACGAATTCTACCCTGGAGCGCCTTTCTCCTTGACTCATGCCTTGCTCTGTCGCACCCAGGACGAGGGGCAGATTGGGATGCTCTAGCGAGCACCGCATAGCACTTACCATCCGCAAAGTCGGCTGAGGCCGACTAGTTAGTTCTTCTCTTTTCTTCCCTCTCGTTGCTGGTGAGGAACCGGAGCCCATGAACAAACCGACCAACCTGTCTGGCCGACTGACAGAAGAAACGAGACTGGCCGTTAGGTATTAGCATTGGCTTAAGTAGAAAGGGCTCCAAACACGTTTCCCAAGACCTCTGCGGACGTTTGGCTTACTTTCCTCCCTTCTCGTTGCAACCTCACATGTACTCAAGCCAGTGCACGTCGACGCACGTCGAGTCTCTTTCTAGAGGTCGCACTGTCTGTCTTTTCTATCGCTATGCAAGACGTGCTCCACCACCTTTCAGATTCTATTAGCTACAGCCGTGAACACTACGAATCCGCTGTCAAGGCAGGCGTAGCTGTCTGTCCAAACGCAGTGATCAGCACGGTCAAATCGGCTCGGTAACATGGGCAAAATTACAGAGCGCACGTGGAAATAGTCGGTAAGTCAGTTACATTGCAGCACGGACTCAATTGTATAGGGGTAGGCTAACGGTACATATCGGGGCAGGGTCACGGAAGGGAGTAGATAAGTCCTTAACGTACGGGTGACGTGTGATGCGTGTCGTGTTGGAGTGCGTCAAGTGTGTTATTGAGTGGGTAGATCTGACGGCTCACGCGAGAATCAGCACCGATATTCCCGACAGCCACGTGGGCTGGCGTAGTGGCAGCATTGAACAAAGTGGAGGCGGTCTAGCTGCCTACGGATGAGGCGGGAGGCGTGGGAGATAGAAGCAAAGGGCATCGTTTCATCGAGGTGAAAGCAATCGCTGCGACAAAGGCTTCAACGTAGCAGAATCCACGTCGCTCCGATGAGAGATCATCGAAAACCGATTTGGCAACGCCACGCTTGGAGAGAAGGCGACGGTAAGGATCGTCATCGAAACCGCTGCTTTCCTGCCGTTCGGCATGAGTATGCCGCCCTCAGTCGGTGCTGGATTTTGTCCTTATTGCCTCTTCGGTGCGGCGAACGGCAGCGATGGCAAGCAGACAGCAGCATCTCACAGTTTCTGTCAAACCTCCTTGTCCCTTCTACGAAGGTCACAAAGGTGGAATCGAAAGTGCGAATATGAAAAAGGGCCGCAAAGGAGAAATAAGAGGGGGGAAAAATGAGCAAGAAAAACAGTTTTTACAGGCAATAGCGATCGGAACAGTGACAGTGCCTACAGTGATTGGTGGCTCCGTTAAGCAAAAGAGTCCTCGTGGCGAGGCGTTTATGCGGGTCGGTAGCCGCAGGCGCTCAGCAATTGTAAAGGCCAAAAAAATGCCCGGCATTGGTATGCCAAACTCGTCATTTTCATAGCAGTTGTTTTCTTGTTATAGCTTCCGCCGTTATCTCACTCAATCTCAATATATATATATATATATATATATATAT
>MNPL01004238.1:4000-15809 GCA_002081605.1 Tropilaelaps mercedesae
GTGGGAGGTAACTTGAATATAAATGGCTACTCTTTGCGAGGCATCGTTGGGTATAGAGTTTATAATGGTTTAAACTCAATAAATTACTGCCGACTGTCATTGAAATTCAAAAACTAGCACGGAGTGTTCTTGGAAAAAGGCACGTGAAAGCGCTTGCAGATTTTAACATTTAGAAATGTATATACCCACGGACTCTGTAAAGACTTAAATCTAACAAATTAAATTGTTATAAAGGCCAATAACGTATACCTAAAAAAGCAGTAACCTATCAGAATAGAAGAACTGGTGATCAAGGGTACCTCCCTTGAGGGAGTCGGAAAACAACAAGCAAAATGTCAACCGAGTCAGGCAGTTGTCCAAATATTCCTTCAGAAATCTCATCAAGTATCTGAAGGGCTACTATATTTCGAAATAATAGAACATTACAAAAATTTGTTACCCTTGTTTTACTTTAAATAAGGTTTGTCAAAAAAAGTATCGAAAAGAAAGGTAGCCTGATTTAAAATGCTAACTGACATCTTAAATGTATATGTATTATGTAATATGCATTATTCTATTAACAAAACATCGTTAATATATCGGATAATATAATGATCGCCTAGCCAGGCAGATTCACATACGAAACATTGTACTGGTTATTAGTCGCTACTGCCAGTTCAAGCAGCAGTTCCATTGAAATAGCTATTATAGTGGAATCGAAGTAATGGCTTACCGGTTACAAGGGATGGGGGGAACACGGGGCTTTAGTGGGTTTGTAAGTCCCACACTAGCGACTGAATGGTTGCAGTGACATGCTACTGCAACCAACATTACCCGAAACCCTACAAAAAAAGCTATTATAGTAGGGCGGTAGTAGCTATTCGCCCCCCACAGAGGCAAAGGATTGTTTTTGCATAAGGCCAAGCCACCAATGGAAGCCCTACACTACTGGAATGTGCGACGTGTAAGGCATGAATAACCTAAATGCAACCAAATTAATTTTGTATATTCAACCTTTACTAAAAATTTATTTATAAGGTTGGCTAACTAAAGAGCAATTTGTTTCAAAACGGTTCATAGAAAACATCACTGATAGATTTAAAGACTTAACTACTCGCGTTAGCCACGCATTCGTTCACACACGAAACACCAATTATTTAATTTTTTTGAGAACTGACCATCAGCCAACGCTACCGCTTTTCGCATTACTTTGTAGAACGGATTCCAGATGTAAATGTGCAAACGCGACAATCGAACCTGTGCATTTACGTATTTTCTCCTGTCGCAATGCGCACTCGACTGGACACATACAACACCAGTCTGTACCTATAGTTGTATCCGATATTCCACATATCAGCTATATTTAATTTAATAGTGAAGTGTTTAATATAAAAGAATCCTAATTGGGACAGTTGTAATCTTGCATTCGAACCAATGCTTGATATTAAAAACACAGGAAAAAACAGGGACGCTTACCACAGATAGGCGATATATAAGTACAGAAATGTCACCGTTTATAACTGCGTGAAACCGTGATTGAATTACTTTTATATCTATGAATTATTTGAAGAAGAATGACCGTGCCATCTTCTTTTCTCACCACGAACGTTGATCACAATCCGTCAATCACCGAGTCCCATGAGAAATTCGAAACCATTCAACCGCCACACTATACCGTATACCAATTCCTTAGCTCCATTTTCCGATCTTGACCAGTCCCTGAAGTCTTACACGGTCTTCAGACTGTAGCTGCACGAGGGAATTGAGTTCGTGGTAGGACGACAAGCGGGAAGCTTCTTTAGGGGACCTTTGCGGGTCTGGTGAAAATGAAGAGGGGGGAGCTACTTGTTTTCTCCAGTTAAGTCCCTTTTTTTCTCTACTCGGAGTGATCCGGCTCGACCGATTTTCTTTCGATTCCACTTGAATTCACAGCCTAATTGAAAACCACCCCGGAAGAAGAACAGAAGTGAGAAGCAAACATAAAGGAAGCAAAAAACTACTACTATTATCACTCCTACCGTCACCAAGACCACGACGACGTCTGGCAACGGCGGACAATGGCACCGTCAGACGGGACTTTCGCCAGCGTTCGCAAGTCGCCGACCAGTGTTCTACCATGGAAAGCGTCCACGAGAGCACAGAGACTAGAGCGGAAAGATCGAGACAAGGAAGAAAGGCGAAAATAAAGCTTCAGAAAGGTCCCTTCCTTCACGCACCAATCGACAGGAGTGGGCGGTGGTAAGAGTTGGCCGAATAAGCGTCTCGAATTTAATTAAAAAAATAGAATTCGATTATTTGAGAAGAAATTCAAGCGTGAGCTACAGCGGCCAGCGGATAGCCAAGACGCCTGCTTAGATTCCGGTAGTTACTCGAAGCAAAGAAACACTCCGCCGTCAAAGAAAGAACCACCAGGCGCACCCAGAGGACAAATTACAATCGAGCTCTATTTGCTTCATGTTCTTAAAAGCATTGCAACATAGATGTTGGAGGTGATATAGGCTCGCAAAATATTTTAGTCCGCCAAAGGTCACTATGCTATTTTTTAGTTATTTTTGAAAGAGTAAGAACAAGCATTCGTCAAATCCATCATGCCTTTTCCTCGATGTTTTTTTGTGGTCTTTAGGATAAAGGATGAAAGTCATTTCCGTTCGACTTAAAGACGGGGTATCGCGTACGAACTTTTGAATAGACCGTTCTTAAACATCCAAGTACGGGTACGCTTAGAATAACAGAATAAGACCTTGAAGACCTTAAATGCATAAATCAGAACGATTGTAGACCTTTATTCGTTGGACAGAAGGAAAGAGTGATGTGAATAATTGCCCGTCATCGTTTTACATTTTTTCAACCTGAGTACACCGATTTTAAAATATTCCATCCTCAGTTTGGAAAATGCTAACATGGAGTCAACTTTGGGCGAGTTCTTGCATAGTCGCCCAAGAAAAGCCCCGAAAGTTACAGTTTGTGCCGATTTTGATGATAATTACACAAATAGCGCTGACTACCATAAAGATAACATACACATGAACAACACGTACTTCTCGTAGGTTAACCATACAAGTCTTGCAAATCTTGCAGCGCAGGCGGTTCAGACAGTCATCACGGCATTTGCATCCTGCTGGTAAATCAATGGCCGGGGTTAATATTCTACATTCTATATTTGCATACATGCATGTTTTTTGTTGACACTATTTTCTCATGTAAGCAACAGTTTGGTGGTGTGTCGTAAATTTAGATGAAAGGGCGATGTCGTCGTTTTGAACGGACTCCGTTTCCTGATAACGACACTTGTGGTGCTGACTTATGACGCTGCTGAGATCCTGCAATAAACAATGGAGCCCATAATTGACACTAGTCGTAGCCGGTGCTCTTGTGCACTGATAGTATCCCTTCAATTGCATCGTTCTTTTATGTCCACATAGCGCTAGCCTCAGCCGCCACTGTCTGTCCTTTTCTTCCCTTACATCTTACACGTAGCTCCTTCAGTATTGACATTTGCCAATCTTCGTTTTCATCTTTTCGCCATCGTTTCTGTTTCTACGGCGTTTCTTACCTCCTTACGTGCACTGCACTGTTTCTTACATTCAGCCTTTCCACACCAAAATCCCACCAAAATCCTGGGTTTTCGTACCCATTTTCTTGTAGCCTCTCAATTGCCCTGCAGACGCGGGGCTAGCTGTTCATCTGCTTGGCACCCTCTGTCCTTGCTACCTTTTTCAAGGCTCTATCTCACTTCTTCGGTTCTCTTTAGGAAACTGAAATCCCTTTTCTTTTCTTCCTGCCCCCTCTTCCCACAATCCAGCGTTTCCTAGCTAGAACGTTCCTTTGCTCCTTTGCCTCGTTTGCCTTCACTTCCCTACATTTGCCTGACTTTCCGTCACTTACCCCTCCTCACACTCCTGGCTTTCTCTTTTTATTCCTTTCCTTATTCCTATCTCACTCTACCCCCAGTCTCGATCACTCGTCTAGAACGCCTAACTGTAAACGATGCAATCTTCGTCTTCTTTTGGTGACTGTAGGTTTCTCTTGGACTAAAAATGGCCGACTAGAGTCGTCAACCTGTAAGTCTGCACTCCAGCCAGACCTAGGTTCCGTCCGTGTGCGATCATTAGGTCTACAGGAGCGGGGGCAAGTCGTACAGCAGGAGGAAAAAGGCGATCATGATCACCACGTGGTACGCCCTACAAGCTTTTCACACAAAAGCTTATATCCTGCCTAATACACGACGAAGTTGAGAGTGAGAAAGAGAAGCGGGGGACAGGAATTGTCGCGGCCGCAGTTTGCATGTAGAGAGTAGTCTGGTGAGTCCCCTGCGGTCATTTGGGGCCCCTTGGGGCTGGCCCCTTATCTTTCAAAGAAGCTTGCCTGAGTCCCGAGATGGAACAAACAGGGAAGTACAGAGCAAGAAGAAAAAGAGAAGATCGCCATCTCTCCTCGCTATCATCATGGAGCTTTTCGTTTTCCTCACAGGATCTCGGTAGAGGAGAAGAGGCAAGCAAGAGAGCAGTGGAAGCCAAGACACGAAAAGACAACCCATTGTTGTCGAGAAGTCTACTCACGTTTTTATAGAGAGAAAGGTCGTGTAGGTTATCGAAGAAAGAGGCAGGGGTAAAGAGAATTAACAGTAACGGGTTCTCCGCTTCCGTTAGAGTTCGCTGCATCCTTACCGTGCGTAAGATCGCTCTAGACCTCAGAATTCCGAGTTTGATCACAAACACGTTATGCTCGTCTGTAGTACGATGTTTATTAGTTCTTTCATTTAATTACTCTCTAAGCATAAATAGTTAAACCTAAACATGCGTCGTGGCTACGTTAATAATTTGACTGAGTTATACGTATCTAAATATTTTTTTAGTCTAAATATTTATGTACGTATCTTTTGGAGTACAGTGCAGAAGGACGTTAAGTGAAAATTTGAACAAGTTCCAGTCATCTTTGTTGGAAGATTCGCTGTGGAAATTCACTAATACATACAGGTCTCGCGTGCCATGTTTGCCACATGTGTGTGCAACCCAAAAAAGGAAATTTACTTAATGTTTGCTTGTGTACAAGTCACCTACCTACATTGCCACAGGCCATCATCTTCAGGCCAAATTAGGGAGCTTTTTTATAGAAGACAAAAATAAAGGCCGCATGGTAAAAACAAATTTATCTATGGTTCTACCAGTACTATTAGAACATAGATGAGCCAAAGGTTTTAGTGATTTCGCCAGTACTCGCACTCAGAAGTTGGACTTCGCTTCCTTAGTTCAGCCCTAGTTGAGCATAATTTTGAAATTGAATAACAGATCTAGACGCACATGAAAAATTTTGGCATCGGTAACTAGATAGGAAGGTTCAAAAAAAACTTTTGGCATGTAAATTTCTACGATCTGAATAGGTATTATGAATTTAATAGTGGTTTTGCATGAGTGCATTAGTTCGGCTAAATTATGGATTTATTTACGGTCGCGTAAAACGATACAAGCGTTTTTAGTTCTAATCTTGTAGGCTGCTTAGTTAAGTTCGACAGTCCCGTCAGATTGTGCATATCAATTCTTGTTATAGGTCTAACGGTTTTTACCAGAAACTTCTTTACTCGAAAACCGATAAATACTGGTAACTACTGCTAGATGTGGTACACACAAGCAATAACAATGCGCGTGAGTTATGCGCCTGAAGCACAAATTACTAGTGGTTTCATTTGTTAAAGTTAAACGCTTCGTGAACGATGAATACAGAGTTGAGGAGCAAAGGCTACACCCAATCGTGCCCTATTTCACTAACATAATTAATCAGTTAGATGAAAACCTATGCACTTAGTTAAAATTCAATGCTTAAAGGGCTCGTTTTTGTCGCCTTCAAGATTTTATGCACTTACTCTCTTATTGGAGGTTCTTTATTACACTTCAATCGACCCAGTAACCCAATACGTGTATATAGACATTGCAATAACAACGTCTATGCTCGGCGATCTTCCAAGCGGCCAACTAGCCGCGGTACTGTGCAACACTGGCCTCGTTAGTTTTGCCAGAAAAGACGTTACCGCAAGCCCCCTAGTATAGTCCTTTTCACTGCGGGATGAGTTGTCCGGATAGTGAGGGGATTCTTATCATAGACGCCCAGTCACATAGTCTCGATGGCGTAGGGCACTAGCGACGACGGGCGGAGTGCTTCATCAAAAAAGCGATAATGGAATCACGCCACCGCGTCCGGCAGACATCGATCGATTTCAGCCGCTGAGAGACGGAAAAGACTCTGGGAAAGCCCCTGGCTCCCCTGGGGTACACGTGAGGAGGAGGTACTATGTCTCGCGCAACGCCGTCCTGGTTAGCAACCCGAAGGCTGTTTAGCGCTGGAGGTTAGGATATAGACGTTTGAAGAACCACCGGCTGACTGTGGGTCCACCTGTGCCTTTTCTTTCTCCTGCCCATAGTGCTTAACACGAGGCTAGCTCAGTCACCATTAATGAACGATATTCCCAGAACTACACGCCGTCTAGGGCACACGGCCCTTGGCCATCCCTTTAATAGCGAAACAACGGACCAACTCGTCTCTGATACAATATATATGGATACATATAAAGAGGAAAGAATAATCAGAAACTGTTGCTGTACCAAGTTCTTTATCCTACCTGTATACACGGTATGCATTTATTTATTATCATTATCATTATTATCACTAGTTGACAGGTACACAATCACGGCCACAGTAAAATGAAAATCGGGTGTATAAGCGTAGGTTTGGAACCGCCCCTTAAAATTGTAAGCAAAAAACATGTATATTCCTTGCTTACAATATTATCGCTCAGGTCCCCCAGCACGGATGCGTTTAGCAAAAGGCGAAACGCATATTCGTCGATGCTGGGACACCAGAGCGATAATATTGTAAACAAAGAATATACATGTTTTTTCAAAGTTTTAAAAATAACTACTAAAAACGAATTTATAGCAATACATAAGCGTGGGGGGCACAATGCTTTAAAGAAATCTGGAGTAATCTAAAATAACTTACAGCCAGTCACCTAAAAATCGAGAAGTAATAATCGCACAAGCGCTGTAGTGCACATTTAGGTAAAGGCACGTTTATGCCATTACGGCTGCACCAGCGTAAGGCAGCAATAGTAAAGTCTGGATAAGGTCAGATATTCAGCATTCTATGTGAGCCATTCAACGTTAACATCGTCTAAATACAGCCTGACTTAATATTCTTAAATCTATAATCCCTAATTAAAAGGGGAAATTAGAAACAGTATCTGAGGGATGCAGTTTTCTTTCCGAACACTCGGATTACAGCTATTGGTATACGGAAGGAGTCATTAAGGTCGATTCCGATGTACAGGGTAGCGTTCAGTGCACCGAGTGCTACGCCCATACCTGTCCAAGCGTCTCACCTGATTCATCAACAACGCATGATTAAGCCTATCAAACGCATTATTAACTTTTGAAGAGTACGCCCTGTTCAAGTGGCATTCTGAAGTCGGGAGTCAACATGAAAACCTCACCTAGATTTTTTCTTTGATGCCATAAGCTGTTAGCAAACATACAGATACAGTGTGCATATCGTAGCCGATTACGAAAATACCACTTTTTCATATGTTAATAGAATCACTAATACCTAACAGATACAAGTCACCACATTTACTAATGTCTCATCAATCACGTCAACAAAAATAAGACGTGCTCAGGCCGCGTGCCATTTTCATCATAGTATGTTGACAATGCTATCAACCTGTCAAACACAAGTAAGACAACAACTGTAGATAAGTCTTCAAGAAGACCATATTTAACCTTGGAAGACCTAAGACATTGTGGAATACAGCGCGCGCTTGACATAGATCAACAATTGCACATCATCAGAGCTTACGTTCCTGTGTAGATTTGAGTGAAATTCACCCAGAAATGTAATAAGGCTTCTCTGAGACACTTCTGATAAAATTCTTTCATCAGGCCAGGCTCCTTACATTCAGAAGGGCTCTTAGTAGCCAAGCCAAATACGGCGCTACCAAAATTAGAGTAATTTCTCTGGTAACTGTGGTACACGGGTAGGGGTAATCAAATCAACTGAACGAAACTCGTCGGAATGCAAATGTCAATTTCTCCAAAGCTCTTGATCGACTTGATCACGATAAGCTCATCAAAAGTATGATGTGCTTAAAAAGTGGCTCCTCTTTAATCCGATGCCTGTACCAGATAGATACACTGGATACGTTCTTGGATAGCTATGTCGAGTCTGCGAAATCAAAGGTTTGTCAATAAGGGGCTTGGTTGAACGTGTATAGCCATTACTAGACCATGGTCTAATATTTTACCTTGTCAAGACATGACATACTCGTGTTGTCGATATATGGAACGAACCAGCCAGCAACAGAACTTAATTTTCTGGAGAATTTAATGTGATTCAGAAGCGGTCTGAAACATGGGTGTTTCTATAAACATCTAACAATGCCAGGACAAATAAGCTAACCATTTTGTGTTTGCCTTCGCGTGGATAAAATCATAAATGTTCATTTATTGCGCTTTGCCCGGGTATCGTGAGGCCGTCTGAATAGCTAAGACAAACAATTCTACACTCCTAGTCATTCATATGATTTGAGGTCCGTGAGTTAAGAAAAACGTTATTTTATTAAACCTGCATCTAGCAAACATGCTAATTTTCAATGAAATGAAACATTTTTCCGATTTTATTCTAGTATACATAAGGGATACAAAGTCGCTGCCGAATTGTCGCAGGGTCACTTAGCAGTAGGCGGCCCGAGACGCTCACTTCTGCTTGATCATATGAAACGATTAAGCCAAGAAGTTCATCTTTATTCGGTCATTTTCTGCGGTGACACAGCCGATAATACGAAGTCGGATAGCTTGAATCTTAGACGAACTGCAAACCCATTTATACACGGGAGATGATTCTGGCGAATGACTCTAGTTATTTTCCGAACAGATGGCTCTAGGAGGCATTCGACGTATCCATGCAAACATTCCTTTCATCAGTTCGTCTTGTCAACACAGTCAACTGCGAGTACCTCTATTATGGGTACAACAAATCTCACTCCCAGCTGAAGCAACAGCAACAACTCTATTACAGCGATCTCTTTATGACAGCTTCTGCTATGCTGTTTGACGCACAAACACACACATACGCACACCAATAAGCATGTCAAGATAAGTATGCGCACAAAGGCCTGCCTTTGACTCGATTTCACTCGATGCACGTAATAGTTTTTCTATATAGCGCTTATCTATTTTGTTTGCGCCCTCGCTACGACTCTTCTGAAAGTTGATCACCAAATAGAAAGCTCTTTTTCTTCATTTGGATAGGTGTACATGTGTGCGCGTTGTTATTGCTGTTTCCATTTATAGTGGAAAATAGATGGGATTGCAACGCCCAACCGTCATTTGCTTTGCGTGTGCATGCCTCTTCCTGTGTGTTCTAGCCGCTGTCCACAAAACGTCTATATTACCTTCTGTAGTCGTAATGGGCCCATCACTTTTCTTCGCTTCTTCTACAACGGTTCCGTTATTCATAGAAGCCGTTAGCCTCGTTACCGTCTTGACAATTTGTAATGGACTGTGTTAGATGGACAAGACAACGGCCAATAGAGTCGCCGGGATTTTTTGTCCATCAAAGAAAACGTTAGACAATTTGGGTTAACTATAATTCCCTTATACCTAAAACGTTCAAGAAGGTGATTCCACCCAGACGGCTCATCTGGGTGGAATGTCATGTATTATTTTAGGTAGGCAAGAATCAAATGATAGCTAAAATCGCGTTTCTATTATCCCGTCTCGTATAGGATCAAGGAGTCTGGAGGCATTTGTGAACAACATGAGCAGACGTATATAAAGTTGGCATGGTACGGCGACGATTTTATCAACAAAAAGTTGTTTTTTTACTTCGAAAGTTTGGTGCAAAAGGATAAGGAGGCCTTTGTAAGAAACTAAGGACTTCATTGAAATACATCTGCAACTAGCAAGTCAATAATAGCAAGTCAATCATCCGAGTTTATGTCGCTATGTCAACGGGAGAATTTCCGATTATTTATACCGTCAAGGAAATGGAAAATGAAACAGACTGAAACGTAGACAACATTAACTGTATTGTCGTACTGCAGGCTTGATCATTATTGAACCTACACGTAGCACGTCTGTCTGGAATTATCAGTAGCACGAATACACAGAAAAATCAATGTCTTTTTTAGAAACTCCAAACACAATTCAAGAGAGCTCGCATTTTATAGAAGTTCTCTTCGAACATCAAGGAGGTCATTATAATCATTTGTCGTACCCTGTAATAATGGTTAATTGCTTAAGTGTGCGTTCTTTAATGCATTCAAATCAAGAAGTTATTTGCAGATTTATACCTCTTGTTTACAAACATACATTATTGAAAAACAAGTCTCTCCGAGAGCTCTTTGAACGAGAATGTTTAAATAAAATCTATTGCTCTATGTCTGAGTTGAATGTCGATCCAAAAAGTGTGCATGCACCAACCATACCGACACGTGATTTTTTCGGTAGTTCATACCTCTACTCAGTTAGGCATGAAATTCAAAAATGCAAGTCACTCATTATGAGCCGTTTTTGAGCGTTCACGTCTGCAGTACATATTTTTGCAACCAAATTCCCTCATCTTTACCATGTGATTTCAATATCAAAGACTAAAGCATCCACTACAACATGCGCGTACGCTGAAATGCACGCATGTTGTCGGTCATTGAAACGTTCCAAAAAAATGTTTATGAAAAAAAAATGTGCCCAGGAAACGTAGTTCCAAATGTGCTGTTTCGAATCCTTCAATTTGAAGAGCGTTTAATGGTTAATCTGTGTTATATGATCATTTGTGCTATATTATCAATATTCTCATCATCTCAAAAACGGTCGCATTCGTTGACAACTACCGGTTATTCACGGGGCCCGGTCTCATTTACAAATGCCTGGTTATCCCTTTGCTCTCTTCCTGTATCGCTTTCTTGTTCTATTATTTATTAATGATACCAATCTATTAGCAGTAGCGTTTGCTTCGCCTATTAACACCATGGCTACAGCATCTATGTACAAGCACAGCAAGTTGTGGGGGTTCGGGGTATTCGCCGTTTCTCTATGTTTTCGTCCTAGCCAGCACGCTGCCGCCTCTTGCCCGATGTCGTCCGACCGGCAGACTCCTCAGCGGAGGAGGGAGGTGGGGAGGCAGGGGTACATTGGTATAGGGTTCTTGGTTTTCCTACGTACGAGCGCCAACCTATTCCCATACCCATTTTTTGGGGTTCCCGCATGCCCGTCCGCCGACTTCAGCGCCCCCCGGCCGCCGTCGGTTTCCCTCTCCTGCCGGCGTTCTGCCCTCGCCACTTCATTCTTCAGCATGCGGCTCCGTCGGTCACAACAGACGGGTGCTGTCCTATACGTAGGTGGGTCATGTTTGAGTGGGAGTTCGGCTGTGTCTTCGCCATTTTTTGGACAGTGCCGGCCGCTCTATTGCGACGACAATAGGAACAGCAATTACCCGTATTATTGCACCGACCACTAGTAGTACTGCTTGGCGAGTAGGTAAATTGTGGAACGACCAGACGCTGGTTTCGCCGTTGTCGCTTTATCTTCTTGTTACCGGTCTTCAGACAGGTCCGAAACAATAACAACAAGGAAAGAAAGACCTGCTTCATCAACAGTGCGCACAGATACCGTGTCAAAATACACGTGACTGCGCGTTCCCATAACCCTCCGCTAAATACACTCCACCGAAAACCAACATACAGCCTTAGTCACACCAGTGGTATAGTGCCGCTTGCTGATAACAACGTACGTGTATACACATACATATATACGTATATATATATATATATATATATATATATATA
>MNPL01004242.1:3466-17508 GCA_002081605.1 Tropilaelaps mercedesae
TGACAAAAATCCAAAAAATACTAAACGTAAATACACCACAATTAGAATAGTTGAAATACATCTGTTTACCATATTTGTTTATTTCGTTAAGCTTACCCATCTATGTCAGCTATGTTGACGTAGAATTGTGGTGGACAAAGTTTGGAGCACTTCTCGACGTTTGGATGAACGTGTGCCACCAAAGTCGAGGTACAGTAAACCCGAAAGCATACCACACCTAGTCAAAACGACCACAAGTAAAAATTAAGGACCTGACCCATAGACTAGCGAGTATTTCCAGGAGATAGTCATTTCCGTGGATAAAGGGTCGTGGTGAACCAGTCGTGCATCGCTCAGGTGGATCCAAAAGTACACAGATATATAATATGCATACAACAAAGAATATGGGTACACTAAGTATGGCCCAGCTGACACTAGCGATCCGGGTCAGTCGGACGTTTCGGACGATGTGGACCGAAGCACCTCTGCGACCGACCAAGTGCCCCAGTGAAATATCTCGACTTTTGCAGGTAGTTTACCCATATAACGTACTTAATTATATTTTTGAAGTCAATGAGCGCTACGCAATTGTTTAAATTAGCAATCAAATGGCTGAAGCATGTCGCATAAAGAAATAATTAGCTGTTGAGTGACAGCAATAGACGTATAGCGTTTCGCGTATCGTAAGTTCTCAGTGCTCTATAGGTGCAAGGCTATCCTTAACTGACCCATGTGTAACAATAAAGTTTTTATTGATTAATGTAGATTGATACTTTCCCCAAATCACTTTCTAATTATTATTACCAGTAGGTGTTTCTAAACACGCGGTTTCGTGCGTATGATTGTCTATCCAATCGATCAAGTTACATGAAGCCTGCTTTATGTAAACCCTGTGAAAACTTTTCTTTAACCTTATTACACTATGTGGAACTTCTTGGAAGTTAGCTAAGTTTGGACTATATTAGTACTCTCTAAAACATACCAATTGGAGGCTGTGAAAAGAAAAGGATTCTTTTCCGTAAAAGGGCAAACCGCCACAGAGCGAACACCTAAAAGTGAGTAAAGATTATACGTCAAATTAATACTGTATTGCAGCAGCTTCAGGGCCACAAAAACTAATCTACTTTGCGCACCCACAACTTTATTTTTTCAAAATATAATTCTTAATTAAATGAAAATTACCGACACGTTAAGTTCACATAATGAATAAGACTAACGTACTTTCTCTCCGAAGTAGTTAAGAAATTGTGAGAAGCACCCGGCTGGATGTGTGATCTCCATAACAGCAGGCATGTAGCTTCCAACATCAATCTAAAGAAATCAAACAACGGTACTTATTTAATTCTGTTTCGTAGTTTAATTTAATACTTAGCATTATTCATGTCCAAAGTACAGAACAAAAAGATCGAAATATTCATCACAATCTAAAATACGTAGTAAAATGTGAACTATTTGTAATAATCCGTGTTTCATTTATGCAACACTTTTTTGACATGTGTCACGCACATACAAAGCCTCGCAGGACACCGCCTGTTTCGAAACTTAGGAGGGCAGCGAGTATTCCTGGCACCAAAATGGAAAAGTAAGATGCTTAACAAGCAATGATTATCATAGTTATATGTCCTTGTTTGTCAATACAATATTATTATTATTTTGTTCTAGCTCATAAAGTACCTTTTCAGTGCCGTCGTCAAGGGTGGCAAGATCCACTTCCGTCATTAAATGTCCTCCTGCGAAAACTAAAATAAGTTCCATAAGTTGTATTAATTATTGAAACGGGCTTTACGCCAACCTTAATACTAAATCATTGAACTTTATAGAATGTACGTCTCAAAGCCAAAAATTAGAGATATAATTTTCCAGCTGAACCTCAGTTCTCCCCTGTTATTTCAAAACCCGGCTTTATTTGTAAGTATTGCCTCGGAAATAAAATATTATAATCATATATAATCACCTTTATTATAAGATGTAGCAATGGAGTCGTTGTCCACTCGGTGCCTACCGATCGCGTCCCGTTTGTGTTGAAAGAAGTGAAGAAGGTCCCCGTAGTTGCCCGGTTTCTCCAATAAGTGACTACAAGATCAGTTAACGCAATTCAAACACGCTGTAAATTATAGATATCACATGACTAGCACACCGCAGTAATTAGAGGAACAAATTATCATACACTCAGTTGAATGCATTACATGAAGTTGCTTTTGAAAATTCAGAAACAGTCGTTTGTGCAAACTCCTAAACAGTAACATGTGCCTTTACCATAATGAGTAGTTTTCATGAACATTGTTTCCAGTATAAAAAATAAAAAAATCAACTAAGTAGCGCGTGTAAAGGCAACGTTGGGGAAACACATGCATTTAAGAGAAACAATAATATGCATCCACATGTCATTTCTGCACAAGTCAATTAAATAACCGAAGTGCTTAAGAATGCCAAAGGCTACTCGAAAATTCGATGTCTTCACTCACCGCACTTGAGTTTGAAGGAAACCTCTATGCACATGTAATAAGGAATAGCTTCGTGTAAGAACGCCTACAGATTTCATCCTGAAAATTGACAGAGCATGTACGTGAACAAACCTTCAATTACACATTGTACTGCGTCATTCCTCTAAACATGACTTTTGTTAAAAACAATGTCCTAGGGTTGTTACTATATTGAACCCTATCTCAATGTTTTATCAAATTCTATAAAACAGTAAGATAAGCAGTAAAATCACGCTTTTCTTTTTGAGAAGCAATTGTCCTCTAAAACCATCTATATCTCCTTAGTTTCATCGGTATCTTGCACGCCATTTTAACCGTATGCAGTGATTTAAAAGTGACCATGCTAACTTATGTAGGTTGTAGCTTCAAGCTTCATTTATTGCGCTTTCCCTGAAGCTTTGCATCGCTTAATTTGAAGGCCTTTCACTGTCAAATACTGACGAATGACTTACTCCCGATTTAACAAAACACACACTCTACTGGAAGCCTCATTTACAATTAGCGTAATAAGTTTCAAAAGCGATGCGAAGCACACTTGGCTAATGCTTACTCATAAAATACAACAAGAGAATCTTCAGTGAATAAACTTCTATTTTATTAACTACGTAGCCATTTTCATTTCTATTTTATTAACTAGAAGGCTATTAAACTTAACCTATATCTTAAGTCAAGCAATATTCCAAACAATATACGGCATTCGGCAAGAGTTGTGAAACCGCGAAGGGCTATGTAAACAAATAATAATTTTAGTAGTCACTAATAAAATAGAGTAACCCACATAGTTACCGAACAAAAAGCAACTATAGATGTCGCTTGGTGTAGAAGATTCTACACTAAATCTAACCTGGCTCCGCGTTCAATAGCACTATCGATGTCAAGTTTCTCGAAACAGGCCAAACCAAAATAAGAACCTCGCTTAAAGTATCTGAAATTGAATTTATTGAAACTTTAGTGCCTTAGCATTTAGCATTATGTGAAATCCGTTATAGCCTCATACGGATATTCATACAGCCTTTTTTCTTATTAAAAATAGCTGTACAATTTCTAAAGGAAAACGCCACGACTGAGGTAATATCAATAATTCCATAATCATGCTTAGTGACGACAAAGTAGTGCGCCAGCTACGTATTAACAACGGTGCACCTTTCATATAAAAAAATATTACTTAATATATATATATATATATATATATGTATATGTCCAAAAAGTTACTCCTGATAATATTCATTTACTTCGACTATTTCGAAAGTGGTGATACATATTTGACCACTCATAAATCGCTTGCGATTTAAATTTTTCAGTCTCGTTTCGTATCGCAAAATTGACATAGTTATTTTTTTAGCATATCACTGGCGTTAACAATAATTATTTTTTCATACTTATACACTAACATTTTTAAAATAACGTATCAACAAGTGTGTTTGAGTATTTCGTTCAGATTTGGCTTCAAAATTACAACAATACGAATATTAGTTTATTGACGGAAGTATTACAAGAATTACACCGCTTAAGTTTTTGTAAAAGTAATGATCAAAAAAGTACCTTTTTTCCCACAGATATAGCTTTATAATTATTTATATAATGTTTATATCTGTTGTTGCAATTCAAATTTGTATCACATGATTTTATTCCAAATATAGCGGTTTCACCAATACTTAAGCTCACGAAGTTGAAGTAAATTGTACGTAACATTATAATATATCGACAATATATGCAGTAAGCTGAGATAAAATATACAAAAAAAAACGAAAAATATAGCAAAAAACACCGTAAGTAGATAGATAGATCCACAAATATTCAATATGACTACCACGCATCATAAAAAATGTTTTGCCTCTCCTTCAAATTTCGTTTCCAAGGGGAGTAAACGAAATTTGAAAAGGAAGTGGGTTCCAGAGCACTGGTAGATGATATTCAAGGATATGATGGTAAGATTTTTGTACGGCATCAGAAACCCGATGCGTAGGCTGTTCTTCTCGACGTCTGGCCGATCGAGAAAGCCACGTGATATTGAATGGTTCCTTTATCCATTATTATGAAAGTAAGAAGCGCAACGTGAAGTGAATGCAGTACAGAAAAGTTAGTAGTTCATGTACCTCATCATGTCTGCCGTAAACTCCATTTGGTGTTTGTTATTGAGGATGGCTCGAACAGCGTCATTTCGGATGATCACTCTTTTGCGAAAGATCATTTTGTAGCCCCCCCCAAATAAGAATAGCTATAATTTCTAGATAATTATCAGGCCACTCACAGTAACTCTAGCCTCTCTAAAACGGTGTAGCGTGGCAACCACCGCGTATAATTTAGGCAAGAAGCTTTTTAGGTGACCATGCCATTTAAGATTCCTTGAGCGTGATGCAGAGACATTTTACAAGCTCTGAGTTGCTTTTTGTTACTGCTGGCTCTAGAAAATTCACTCCTGCTCTTGTTGGTGAGCTCCAGCCCAGGACAAATACTTTTTGAACACAATATATCACAGAAATTTGGCAAAGGTCACAACGGGGCACTCAAAAACGATCGGGACCAAATTCATAACACAGAGTGTAAATATTACACTGGAGACTCGTTCACGTAAATGTACCACATCATAGACGTCTCAGTGCCCTTTAAATATTTTTCTGACAAGAATTCGACACGATTTAACTACATTTTTTTTTAGCACGCAAGAATATGATGGAGTTCGATGATTAATATAAAGAAAATGCAAAAAGTTTGAGAGAATTTTGTTGCAGATGACGTATTTCTTTTCCCTGAAAAACCTTTGTTGGCACATGTGAATAACGAGAACTTTAAGTGACACCCCTAGTCTTAAACATGAATGCCAAACTGGTACAAAATTAGGCATTTTAATGAAGCCTGAAGCTCTGAAGTAAACAATGATATATTATAGCGCTACCATACTGAAGTGCTCACTGACTTTATAAATTTGTACTTTAGAGCTACTGAGTAGTATAGTCGGGCTTTGTTGCTCAATTGGCCAGAAGTACTCACATGAAGTCGTCAGAGGTTCGATGGGCACCACTCGCCATTGCCTTGAACTCAATTCCATTGACATCTAACTCTTCGGGCGCAAACCATTCCACCGTATTACCTTTAATCAAGTATGTACTTAATGTATGATTAATAGAAGCAGTGTAAAATGTTTAGAACATATCGGTTACTTTTTGATGCCCAAATTTAATGTATACTATAATAAAATAAAATAGATCTACACCCTAGATCTACGCAAATAAAACACACGTAGATTCAACGAAATACTTATGCCAAAGGTCAACGTAATTCCGCTATACATCTAAACTTTGCTATTATCTGAAAACCTCTAGCAAAACGCCGGAAACTCACCGTGTCGTGTATCGAAAGCAATGACAAACACACCAACAACATCGCTTAGAAGTTCATCACTGGCATCTGGTTCTGTGGCGAACGCCTGTTAAATGCCACAATATTAAGGAATGAATAAAGAACTGTGTCGATCGAATAAACACTCCAATGTGTATGCAATAGGAATAAAACAGATATCAGTTTTAAGATGTTACACGCATAGTGCCAGAAACAGCGTGTAATGCACAAGGGAGCAAGCATACACGATGGCAATGCTCAATGTATGCTGACAACGTTTGTCGTGGTCATAATGCACGAACATCATTACAAAATGGTTAAACTATACTTCGAAAAGTCGGTATTGTAGCCTAGAACAAGGGGCTAAAAATGAGGCGTCCTTCACCTGGGAAAGAAAAATTGAGCGAGCCCTTGTCAGGTCAAAAAAGATGTTATAAAATGTCCCGGTGTGAGGTTTTATGCCTTTCTAATGTTCAGTGAGCAATAAAAGTTTGCGGCACAGGGGTGCACCTCATCTCCTCAGAGTCCCCCCTGCAGCGTCCTAATCATTTGAGATCTTTTAATCAGATATTGTATCTTCATGTATGTCTGTACAATGAAAAATCCGATAAGAGTAAGGATATGGCATTATTAGAAAAGATGCAGAACAAATTGTTTGACAGATGAAAGCAAGATGACAAGTAAGGTTAATTAATGATCATACAAAAATTTATTGAATTTTTAACTCGGGCATATATAGTAGGCGGGAGTTTGTTATTAGTTCAAAAGCTGCTGTTGGCCCTGAAAAAACACTTATTCATGTGGCGCACACTGTCCAGATGCGTTTGAATTTGAATTGTTGCGATCTGAATTGTTGGAACGTAAGTACAAATAGTAAGTACAAGTAACTTGAAATAGACAACTCAAATGACAGTCGAATACAATATGCAAAAAATAACATGTACATAATAGAGGTGACTTCCCTGTTGGTTGGCCCGCTTTATAGCTTAATTATTGGAAATTGGACAGATATTGAACAAACAAAAGCATGCCCAATACTTTGGTGTACCCTCACGCGAAATTTCGGCTTTGCCAAACAAGTAGCGCACGTAACGTGACGGAGCTTTCTTGTATGCAATTGGATTTGGAGTATATTATGTATAAAAAAACATATATGTCTACAAATCGTACGTGTTTTATAACATTAATGTATGATCCCAAAGTATTGTATCAACCAAGAACAATAGATTTAGTTTTCCCAAGAAAAACGTAAAGGCGGCGCTATGTAGGGTACCATTTAAGTGCTGGGCCGAGCAAAATTCGAGGAAAACTTTTTCTACAAAAAACCGGATGGAAACATGCGACGTAAGGCAATAAATTAACCTTATGTGTACATTTAGTCACTATATTTATTAGCGGCAGAGAGATCCTCAACAACGTATCTTGTTAAGCAGAATCTTTAACAAATGATTGCAACTTTTTGCTAGCTTTCGTTGGAACACACCTCCTCAAACCCATTCCTTATCTCAATTTTCGATATGTGGAGACACTCTCTAGAACACCCACTAATAAGTGTGGATATTTTATGACTGATTGTCCATTAAACAAAAATACATAGGGTCGATTCAGTTTACAAAAGCATTACCAACGAGAGGAGGCTTCTGTCATGTCTCAATGAATATCGATCGCGCCTATTACAGAATTGTTCGCTGACGCTTTTGAATTCAGTGGGGGCCGAGAAGCTCGCACTCTCAATTTGAAAATTTTCAACTTTTCAACTTGAGGAAGTAACATCTTTCTCTTTAAAATAAAAAAAGAGTGTCTTGAGATGAATCGATGTGCTCTGACTTCATAACTGTTACGCTAAGCGTATCATTCTGCATCAAATTTAATACCTTTCCTCCTGAGAGTTGACTTAGTTGTTCAGCGGTACAAATAATGGCAGGGTCAAACGTGTCAAATCCACATATCGCGCTGAAATTAAAGTTTATATTTTTACATGTTTTTTATTTTTCGTAATAAATTCTATTCTGGAAATTGTAATGTTTGCCTTTTTCTCATATTGTTGTTAACTAAAGTAATAACCTTTTTTCCAAAAATTGCATACCGATTGCTTTTAACGGTAGATCGGCGCTTCGGTCCTACGTGAACGATAATGTCTAGTCCGAGCAAAATGCTTAACGTAAGGTCAGCTCCTCCTTTAAACTAATCGATCTTATCTAAAAACTTCACACATGCTGCTGGCATACTGCTGGCGAATATATCAATTATCGACTTCATTCTTGCACTTTCGGACACTGGTAAGGTCAATTGGTTGGCAATTAAAAATCACAGGTTGTCACAAAAATAAAAAATAAAAATCACAAGCAGTTGTCGTTCTTCTTCACTGCTTTCATGTCACCAGTCATCGCGTCCAGCTCAATGGCCTCGTGCATTCGCATGCACCTTGCGACCGGACGAAACACCTGGATACACGAATTCGACTCCGCCGTTGCACATTTTCATTTATAGGGATTCTCTATGAGTAATGCAACAAGCGCTACCGTGGACGTTAAATGTTAGCTGATGGTCAGCTCTAAAGATACGCCGGTTATCACGAATATGCCTCCGCTGGGACATCCCACATTCAAACGTACATTACACCGTTGAATAGTTTTTCACAACTACTAATTGCTTATACAGTGGCTAAAAAAAGCCTTTCAAACGTTTAAAAGAGAGACAAGCAGCAAACCCAAATAAAAAAACCTTTGGCCTTACAACAATTATCCATTAATAAGTATAAATAAAAGTTACCAACCTCTGTGTCCCTGTGGGAAGATGGTTGGCCAGAGAACTATCCTGCCGCTGCACCGCGACGGCTTCGACGACTGAGTCGTCTAAAAGGAGCGGCGATTTGTCTTTGCCATGAACCGACATACGGAACATCCTGATTTTAGTCCGGTTGTTTCTGGTGCTCCTGACCTGTAGTCTAACGGAGCTATCCTAGCGAGCAAAGTTCGTCACTATCATCACTTCTGCAGGCTGGGTTCAAATGTCAGCTTACTTAGTTAGTAAACCCAAAACTGCAAAGACTGTTTGATTAGCTACAATTATAATATCAATACGAAGAGAAATACTGCAATATGTGAGTGACAAAACGATTTCCTATGAATCGAATACGGATCTCAATCGAATTACAGGAAATCATTGGATAAAATTTATCATATGCAGACATTCAAGTATGACTCATTTAGAAAGGAATTTCGCTTCAACGTAGCTGCCTCAAACCGATTCTGTCTGCTGAGCATACTTCTACTAAAGTATGTTCTGTGCATAGTTTAGAAAATTTTTCACAGAAGCAGCAACTTATTAACGCATGTATTATCGTGCGAATGTCGTGGATAACATAGAGATAGGAATTTTCGCTAGATGTAAAATTAATTTAAAATGGTGGGTATATTTGCTTTAAGCCCTCGCAGCAGTTATTCCTGTAATTTCTCCTAAGGAAAAAAGAAAACTAAATCCTAAACCACAAACGTAGCAAGGCGTCATAAGCCTAACTGAGGATCACTTTCTTATTCCCTGACCTTATTTGACGTTACGCTTATATGCACAGCCCATCATTGACACTTTCAAATTTAGCTTTTCTTTGAACATGATAAATAAAAATCTACGTTTTTCAAACAGCTAACAATAAATGCTTCCAATGATAAACAGTCCGAATTTGGGCCCAGGATCATATCCCGTTCTTTGCCCATATTTTTGCTTCCCTGAGGTTAGTCGCTTTTGACTATAGTGGGAGCAATGGTATAGTCATCCATCCTTTTAAAATGACCACCAACGGGGTAAAAATTCAAAATGCAATTACGCTGATCGTACCCGTTGACTTTTTCGTGCAAAAACAGGAACGTCTTCAGTCCTTGGGAATAATGCAATGACTTAACGTGCTGCCTTTGAAAAAAAGAACTAAAGGAAGGAGAAATAAGAAAAAGAGCTTCTGCTTGCTTAAGTATTTCCACGATTCTTTATGATGCACCATTTCAAGGTGAACGGCCTGGAACGAGGACGTCAAATACTGGTTGTCCCCATGGGACCGTTTTCGGGAGCTAGCTATTCCTAAACTGTCGAGCTCGGTGGCTTGGTGCGTTTGTATACGCGTTGCGACCAGAAGAGAGACGTAGGTGCACGGGTTAGATCACCGACAATGCACATCTACACTTATATGGGGTCCGTCTTACGAAGTAATGCAAAAACTGCTACTGTGGACGTTAAATGTTGGTTGATGGTTAGCTCTAAAAAATATAAATATAAATAAAAAAGCTATTCCTGAACTAACAAAGGGATCTATGCGTAGTTCAATGCTTCAAGTTTTCACAATCCAATCTCTGACTGCATACCTAAGAATCTATAGAGCACATACGGTCCTACTAATAATGTGTAGATCATAAGTATCGAGATCTTCCATCTAAAAATTGACAGCCATCTAGAAAAATGCAATAGAGCGCCCAGAGCACCACCCGTATGGGCTGACTGAATTTGGGACGCTAATATGATATTGTGTGATACATACAGATATTTAAAGCGATTGTATATAATATATTGCGTAACTTGGCTGTAAAACTATGATAATTTTGTAATAGTGCTATGAATATGCACAGGGTGCAAATGCGAAATTATGGCTCACTTTTTATCTAAACAGCTTTACGTTTGACGTAATTTAGTTTTCGGTGCAGGTATGCTTGGTACAAAAAATAAGTAGATTGAATTCGCGTTTTTAGATGGCTGTCAGCTGTTTCCAGCTTTTTCACCCGCCATAGCTTCAACACTTGTTAGGATCAAAACTATTATGGAAGACTTCAGTATCTAGAGTTACGCATAAGAACGCGACTACAGCAACTTCCAAATAGACAACGATAGGAAACAATGAGTTGCAAATTGGCACTGCATAGAAAAATGAAAGAAGAAACTGCTTTGATGTGAAAACACTCGAGCTAATTTTTCCGTCAATATAATGTCTACATAATAAAAAACGTCAATCTTAAGACAAAAAAAATGTAAAACACAAACACCTTGCAACCACCATAAAATGAAGATGTGAAGAGAAAGGACTGTATATAAAGTAGTGAGCTTCCAAAGCCACTTTTGATACTGGTAGCGGAGATGCTGCTCAGCAGATAATTCCAGAAACTCTATAGAGTCAGAACTGCAGTGTGGAGTTTTAGACCCTGAATAGTTGCACTAGAATGTAACACACAAGCTTTCCATAGCCACTAAACGCTCGTTCAATGAATAAGGCTGACAACGTTCACCGGCTCTATAATACAAATGATTTTAAGAATCGTAGAGCTAGAGACGCTGACCGATGAACAATTAAAACGTTTTATAGGGTAAGCTTGCATGAAATTACTTGTTAATGCGAATAACGAGCGTCAGGACGATTAACATCATACCATAACAAACAAAGCACGTTGACTTCTTTTAAACAGTCATGAAGCTGTGCCAGTAAGTGGAATCCTGCCAGGATATTTGAGCCTTATGAACTAACAAGACATATGAACAACATGGACTTAACTATCGCAAAGTCTATTTGTTGAAACCAGATAGTAATAGCACCTTAGTACTTCTGCTACTTTCTTAACCACATGTTTTTATACAGACGCTATAATTTCTTAAGACTATCTTTGTATATCAAATAAGAAGAAGTTATCAACCTATCTGAATTTTGAACGACCTTTTTTCTCGCTTTTTTTGGAGCTCTAACAAAAGACTAGATTCTTTCAGACAGAGACGACAGAAGCTTATTAGATAACATAGCTGAATTTGCGGTTTTTCCATTGGATTCCGCTTGTCTACGGTGTGAGTTTCCAGCCATATTACTTACACCAACACAAACATGACACTTGGATTCAGCAGATATAATTAGCGCAGTTGAGCTGTCTTATAAGCAGCGTCCTTGGGGCTATTCATAATGTACAAGTCTAACTTGTATTACAAGGCGATTACAGCGTCCTTATGGACAGCTGGCGTTGAGAATTTTCCTATGACGTTTGCCTTGTGTGTTCTCCTTACTCGGTAGCTATCTCAAAAATCATGTCGTTACCAAAGTGTTAGAAGATCCTCTTATCACAGTTATAACCACTTATACCAAAAACGATACTCAAGGACACCGTCCAGGCCACTGAAAAAATTCTATCTCACATATGAGATTCACGAGACGTTTTACTTCCGATGACCGAAGTTAACTACACAGGAGAAAAAGCGCATTTTACGAAAAACTTATTGATCGAGATCAGCAGAGTGAGGGAAGTAGAGCTTGTTTCAAATTATTTTGGTAACTGTGTGAACTGCAGTATATTCATCCACTTCCTCATTATTTAATAAATATGTTTTAATAAGTATGCAGCCGAAACGCCGCTGTGACGTTGTCCGTCAGTGTTGTGTATTTCTGCCGTGAACAAGTACCGTGTCCACGGCGTGCGCAGGGATGAGCCGCTCGAGCGGCAACCTAGCCCTAGTATGGTATGGTGAAGCAAACGCACTGAGAAAAAGGTTCAGGATAACGCGCTATAGGCGTACACCTGCGACCGTACAACTTTGATGGCAACGGTACCCCTTGGCGCAACAGACCCAGTTTTAATATCGGCCAACCTCAGTTATCGCGTTCGTCCGGTCTGAATCGATTCACAGCCTCGTAAGTGTCAAAATCTGACCAGAGAGCGAATAACTGATCACTCGGCAATCGTCATCCATTTCGGCGCGCTTCTCCGATACAATAATTTCGCACATATGTACTTTGGCGTAATGCGCATAGAAAGATCTGCTGGCAAATCTTCAACATAACATTGCGTTATTTCACACTTGCTTTTGCAGCCTATGGCCGGTCTGCCATCAGATTATATGCTACTAGCTTTAAAACCCAATGAAATTGACACAACCGAATCCGTATTGAAAACCACTGATTCAATTCGGCCATTCATTCTGGAATATTACTAATTAGAGTTAACGATCTGGAGAATTAATAGCTAAAATTCCTATTCTCTAAGTGGAGAACATCACGTACAATTGGACACAGATGAAGGGAAAATCACCGTAGTGTTTTCGCACTCTTCCTTTTTGTAAGACTCTGCTGTAGAAAATGCATCAATAGCCAGTGCCAATGCTTCCAGAGATGGATTCCATTCATTTGACAGGAGGTGTACTACAGCAGCTGTGGCTATGTGCAGAACGTCTCGGTCGGAGAAGTGGAGAAAAAGGGTCTGCGTCTAGCGCTCCGCGTAGTTCGTGTCTAGAAGCTTTATTACAAGTGTCTGCTCCGAATAATGAGCTTGAAACGTGACAAAATTAGTTAATGAGAACCTATTATTCGTCTCAATTAACCAGTGTATATATATATATATATATGCAAATCCTGAAATAAATAAGACTAAATACAACCTATAACTAAACGACTTCTAAGAGGCTAGCTTCTAGAAATTCCTGGCTGGCTGATCCGACCAAGTTGAGACACCATACCGCACTTAATAAGTTTATTTATTACTAAAATGTTTATAAAAGTGCACCTTAAAATACTTTCGAGAGCGTGTCGCTTATTTATTTAGCTAAGTAGATAATTTTCTTAAAAGGTAGACCAAAATGAACACGCTTGATCATTGACTCCAGGAGTAAGGCAAGACTCTCTTAATGGTCCATTTTAGTTATGGTACTGAAATAAAATACATGCTATTAGATTAAACCTAGATTCATATCTTACTCCTTGCGACTTCAACTCGTTCTTTTACGTAAAACCAACCTCCATAAATCTCAATATGAGTCTGACTTTTTTCACAATGAGGCTGTCCTATGGGAGACTTTTGAATGACGGAATTTTACGGACTTCGTGCTCGACCTTTTTTAGTGCTCACTGTACTAGTATATAAATCCATGTTTGTAACACACTTTGATTAAACGTGTGTGGTCTCGTTACGGACAAGATGTAGCTTTTCTCTGAAGGTACCCTTCTCATTATTTAAAAAATCGTAATTGTGGGTAATTGTTAAACCTCTTCATTGCATATCCCAGAGACCCTAGGAGATGGGTAGAGTATTCGATATTTCTCTTTAGATTGTGGTAACTCCCAAATATTAAAATGGTATTCAATTTCAACACCTAAATTACGATAGGGCAATCGTCAGCTTCCGTTGCACTGAGTGAAACGCGAGAAAAAATATTCATTACAATATTGACTTTTGTTATATTAATAGCCGTAATATATATATATATATATATATATATATATATATATAT
>MNPL01004243.1:0-10744 GCA_002081605.1 Tropilaelaps mercedesae
ATATATATATATATATATATCATATATATATATATATATATATATATAAGTTATATATACATATAACTTATAAACTTATATAAGTTTATACAAATTTATAACTTTTTAATGCAAGTTATCTTTTAAAATCTAACGGAATTATGGTGTCTTGCCATTTTTTGTTTCACATAATTGTTATTGATTATGATTATTTTTCATTATTTTGTTTTTAAATTGAGTTGAAAGATAATATTGAGTACTTACGTGCGGGATATGCAACTTGGATTTGTTTTAAAATGACATCAATGCAACTATGTAGGTTTTATATTCAAAAAATGAAAACACGCTTTCTTCAATTGTACTCCAATTACCTTCACTGGTTTCGACACCAATGATGATTATTTCAGTAATCTTCTTCCGAGACTAATTTTAATCTTAGTGAATGTCCAAGTTAGCAAAATCGTCGCGTTCGAGCCCCGAAATGTCGTCACGCGATGAACAGAAAGTCTGTTATGCGTAACAGCCTAGTTAACCACGTGAGGGTTCCACCGGATTCTATTTTGTGTTAACGCCTCATATATATATACATTCTATACTATTTAGATCATCTGTTTGACAGTCCAAACATGAATAGGTTTTGTAAGTTCTTTGTCAAATAATTAGCTTTGATTATGATCATTTTTATATTTATATGTATTCATTGATTTTAAAAACAGTATATAAACATGTACGCATAAGATGTTTCACTCGGATTTCAGAATAACACCACACACAACTGGCAATATGTTGAAAGTTTTATTGGAAAAAAAGACATTTAATCGAGTCTACGCTAACATAAAATGACGCTTCTTGGGACTGTTTAAAGTTTTACTCACCAATTCAGACGTAAGTGGCAACTGACTGCGAAATGTTCTTATTCGTGAGATTTATTTTAATCTAAATGGAAGTAGGAATAGACAAAATTTTAGACCTACAAAATTAAAGCATTTGGTCTAAAGAAAATCCTTTCGTTGGTATCAAATTATCGTTATCTCTACCCTTTTTGGTAATGCGGTTAACTACTTGAATGGAGCTGTCATGACAAAAACGTTCTTCACTTATGCCTCCTTTGAGATTTAAATAAGCTTCAAGGGAAGGCAATCTTCAAACCAGTCAAGTTAAAAAAAATAGAAAAAAGTGAAAATACCGCCAAAAATAGGTACCTTTACTTTTTGCGTAAAAATTTAACACGTGAATAGGTCTTGCCACAACTTTCCACGCACATTCTTACGTGAGTGTGTATCATTTTCAATTGAAAACGATTACCCGCTATATGACAAACAAATCCCACGAACTGTGTTCAAAAACGTCAGCAAAGAAAAATCTTTAGAAATCTATGTACTATTTTTAGAAGTTTGTTGCAAAATACGATTGAAACGTCTCAATTACAAAATATTTTACGAATTTGAAAAAATATGAACACTTTCATTGATTTTTTACATATGTATACATCAAGACCATAACGTCCACCAAGGAGCTGACAAAACGGGAAAGTTTTATCAGCTCCTTGGTGTCGTATTTCGGCCAGGCCGAAATTATAATGTCCATGTCTTCTGCAACAGCACGCCCTTGTGGAAAATTTCAGGGAAACATACAGGAGAGATGCCTGATAGCCCAGTAAAAGGATGTTCTTTTGGTATCTGTGTACCGGCTCTTTAAGCACTCGCTCTGAAGTCCGTATGGCACCCCTGTTAAGGAAACCATATGGGACGTCAGATCAGACGAGCCACCTCCTCTGAGCTGGTTATCTCTCTGGAACATATCCTAACTCCGCTTCAGCCGCTATTTTCCTCCTATGGACACCACTTTAGTCACTTAGCCAGGTCAGCCGAAGGGCATACTATCTGCAGAATGCTTTTATGCATTGGAGCAGCAGGCATAGGCACGAAGATGAACAATATTGATCTCACTCGGAGCCATATGTAGGTACAAAAATACGTCAAACATTTACCTCCCTGAAGGATATTTACGTTACTCAAGCAATTCAATGTCGTAACGACAAGCTGATCTCATTCGCTGCATCCCTTGTACTCGATTTGATTAGTGTGTATTTCGCACAGTCCTTTTTTCTATTGGTATCCTTGTCGACTACAACATGCTGAGTGGTCAATTAACATTGTTTCTGGGTCGATAAAAGTAAATATTTGACGTTGACACACATAATACTCTGTTGCGTTGTAAGGTTAATCAAGAATGGCTTTATCCGTACTAGGCTTATAGCGATATTAATTGACACCCTAGTCGGTCTGGCTGTACCATTAACACTGCTCTAATCATTTGTGACCTATCGATGTTTGTAGGAACAATATTACGGCATGCATCAGCTAAATGCAGAGAAGCATTTAGCTGATGTTATAAGATTTCTCAACGTACTGATTTGTATGCGACTAGACCGCCCACTACATTCCCTCCGTCTATCTACCGAACGAAGACGGGGCCATTCCATTAGCGCCCCTGTTCTAGTCAGCTATTCAACCATTACACTGTCGACACTGTCTTAATGCGTCCAAATTTTAGCTGGTTCAGACAACTGCAGCAGGAAGGCGCTGCTAAGCCGAAATGATGATACGGCGGCCCCTTGCACTTTACAGAAGACATATAGTCGTCGCGTTACACGCAGATAGTGCGGCCTAGGCCACATGGCAGAGCAGGGGGCTATATTGGGGCCTAATGGCGGGGAGTACCTCGCGCCGCAAGAAGTGAAACGTGTCCCCTGTAATGTTCTAGACGCGGGACATGTCAGCTTGATTATTATTCATCCAGTACTTGGCTTTGCGGTCACTCGGCGCCGCCCTATGCCAAACGCGTCTCTTGTACGCAAATGACGTAGATGGGCGCTTGTCCTTCGCGGAGCAATCAAACTAATCAGCTACTGGAGTGATCTGTGCGTCCCACACCGCAAGTCGGACACGGTATTCGATTGTATCGGACAATTTCGCATTGATTTTCTTCTCTGCAGTCGTAGTTTATCAACACAATAGACTCATAGAGTTTGACTATGTTTTTAATGGAAGGCAGGACGTATAGGAGAAATGGTTGTAAGAACGTACTCGAGCACAGCCAGATCCCCACGCTGCGTTCGCCGGAACACGGGAAACCTTATACGGCTACTACTAATCTAAGGACCCACTGAATTGGTCAGAGAAGGCGGGTTCGGCTGGGAAAATCTCCCAAAGGCGCGTCCCTTGCCATGTATTCAATAGACGGCAATGTTTCTGAGCTCAGCTAGGAAGTGTTCCAGCCAGATAGCCCGACTTCAGTCTCTGGGGACCCCGTGAACCATAGCTGACGGGAGTTGGGCAAAAGTGGCCCCATGTAGCCATTGATCAACAGGCAGTAACTAGGAAGCGCCTAATTTCAGCTTGGGTTTCTGTATCCGATATCATCAGCAGCTTCTTGTCGTCAGGAGTATATTGACGCGAAATACAAACGGAACAACGGCTAGCGTTCAGAACCTGCCTAGGGGCCTACGGACAGCAAATGACGGGACATCAGGCTAATCAGTGGACTCAGACATTTGAGGATCTGCTGTGAACTGAGGGCGCTCCATCACTGATATGAAATGTTTAGTTGTGTGTCTAATGGGAAAATAACTTTCAAATTATATCGTTTTCGGCATCATAGTTGCAACTACTTAACAAGGAGTGGCTAAAGCGCTGATTGATCCAAATGACGCGAAGGCGTCTTTCTCAAGGTCATTTGTCGAACGTCACTGGTAAACATTCGAGTTTGTGTTCAAACTAAGATGATTCGATATACATATCCATGTTACGTACTGTGAAACAGTTTAATAATCTCAACGTGACCTTAGATGTGTTATTGATGGCACATTCGTGGCTACCTACCCGTTCTCAGTAGGTAACCACGCATGAATCCTGCACATCGTATATTACGTATGGTATTTGTTTAGTATTGAGTTTTTTTTTTGTTAAAGTTTTTGGACAATTTTTTATGACATACGACGTTGTGGGATTGTACAAATTAAGAGCATTGACAACTGATCGCAGGTCTATCACCAGAGTACAGGTAACCGACCCTCGAGAAGGCCTTTTGCCTTACGCAGCCAAATACACTTCAAATCCATAAGTATCCATTTTAGTATATGTACCCAAAAGTACATGAAAAAAATTCATAGGTACTCATTTCGTTTTAGACAAGCTACAGTGCCTCCGGTTTTTCAACTCGGTTATGCCGTATCACTCTATGTCTACGCCAAAATGCACACTAAAGGACCTCCAAGTGTGAGCGCCCAAATATCGTAGCCCATACGAACAAGGCCTTCGTCTTGTTGCATGCGTCCTTCAGTCTGTTCGATGCCAGATTTTCTGTTGGTGCTTTACACACGTCTAAAGCCGACAACACTGCTTCAGCTACACGGTCAGGTACCGCGCAAGGGTAAGCCAGAATCCCCAAAGCCGACCCGAACCTAAATGGGAACGGATAGGCGATGGCTCTCAAGCGGGGCCTGTTAGCCACCTCTGTGCGTGGCTGAAAGACTCTGGAGTACAGCTACAATATTGACGCCAGTGTCCACCGGTCTAGCTTACGAACGACTGAGTTCGATTATGATGTATTGACCAGCCTTGCGGAACGATGGTGGTATATGTTTCAACATCGGCGCCAATTCCGTAGAATAACTGAACCCACCGCGGGCGGTCGTCTGCGCCGTCTTCCTTCCCATCCCACAAATAATGTTAGTTGGGCTAGTGTGCGGAAAAGTTACATTGGGAGCTGCGTGTAGTGTTTTTTCTGATACCCTTTCATCGGAGGATCTCGCTCGGATGGAAGAGTTTCAGGCCCAGGGGAGTGAAAGGTCAACGTAGAAGTAGCGCATTGACTATAAAGGGACCGTTGTTCACGCCTCCAACTGGCCGCTGGCAGTTTGAGGAGATATTTGATGAAAGAGATGACAAGTAACAGTTATCAGTGTTCACTGGAAACGCGCACAAATGTTTGTTTTTCGACTTCTCAGGTTTAAGCCAAACGAAAACATGCCAATGAAACTTTCGGGAATGCTCAAAATTGACCGTTATATAACGGTCGAAATAAGGGAGGCGCTTCATTTGAATAAAACAAGCGCTTCAGAGAAAATGCGCGTGTTCTTAATAATAGTCAGTAGAATTCCTACTCGATCATATAAAATACTTAAATCTCTGGAATATGTTACTGCAATAATGATTTCTCAATAAACTTTAGAATTTTCTCAATGACATTCAGCCCAGCCATGGAGGGAAATCCGGCGTCCTAATGCGTCCGCGTATGCTTTTCGACCAAAGGAAATTCGTAGGCGTCTGGGTTCGAACTCCACCGTTGCACGTTTACATTAATGGACATTGTCTTACGAAGCAGCGAGAGAACGGCACAACAGACGGTATGGTCTGGCTTGGTGAAAAAATCATAATTTATGCGAATACATTAAATCACGAACGAAATGTCAAGCCTGCTACTGGTTATAACACGTACATTTGTTTATTGCGGGAGCGCTTTTTAACGTATGGTCTGTGCTCGACAATAGAGACACAAGCGGGACCCGAGACTCTCAAAAATGTCTAGACATAGCGAACAGAATAGGGCTGACTCGTTTCGTTGAAGATCCTGGCTGCCGCATTGTGTTCTAGCACAGCCAGGTAGAGTTGCAGACAGTCCAATGCGAAGTTGCTGATTGTTCCAAAGGAAACAGCGGCGAAAACGCCCTCAAAGGCTGGACGGCTCACCTCATGGCCTCATGGCTGAGCGGCTATTGTTTGTTGCAATGGACCTCGGATCGAATTCAAGAAACGAACTTCTGTGGATGCGTGTGTCAAGTTCTGATCGATTCAGAAAATTGAAAAGATATCTCTTCCTATGTTATCAATTTCTTGGGTATCTCAACCTGAGAATTGATCGCTCCTCTTGTGTGAAGCAGAAGTTTAAACAAATGTGACAGAAAATTGTAGCATAATAAATATCCAACGAGAGCACGGAACGGTATCTCATCGCACAGGCCCTGGACGTGCAAGTAATATTAGCGCATTCAGCGCCTTTTTTTACCAGTGATTTGAAAAAATACTCTTCCCGTGTTTTACAGCTGTAGTCGTGTACCGAAGCGTCGGATGCTACAGACATAAAACGACCGAAGGAAGTACTGACTTAAATTTTCTTTGTAATAAGCAGGTTCGAAACCCATCTATTTCGGTAAAATTAGTTATTTGAGGCGAAAACGATTACTTCAGTTTTTCTATAAAACCAAACCGTTTCAGAGTGATTCCAAGTGTAAACCTTGAATGCGCACCAATCCTTAGTAAAATGCTAATTAAGTGGAGTGTGCGTATTGTCCGCTAATAGTTATAGCAGTATTAACACATTGTTTCTCTAACAGTTGTTAAACACACCGTTTCGTATATATCTCAATTTGGAGTAAAATTTATTATACGCATAATCAAGCTTATCATGATTGCATTTCAAACAAAATATATTTTCTTGCAATTCAGTGGGATTTTTGTTATTATATATAAATTTTTTTTTCTATCGATCTATGAATTCATATACGATAATCCTTATAATACAATTCACATTTTACCTTCTAAATTACTATTATAGAAAATTTTTAACGTATTGTATCAGTTAGCTGTACGCAAATTCGTTCCTTTCAGGATGTTTAAATAGCATTTCAGATTTTTGTAGTGGCATTAAGAAAAATGGTCAGCATCACCCTTTTACTTGCGCTGATCCATACCACACACATCAAAATAAATAAAGGTCAAACAAGCGCGATTCGGTTTCCGAAAAAAAGGTAGAAGAACCTTGAAAGACTAAAAAAACATGAAAAAGAAAAAAATAAATACTAAAGTACCTTTTTGCCTACGATGTCGGTTTCTATCGAATTAGATAAGTCCGATCCCCTGTTCTTAAACAAAATCATAGTCCGTACCGATATATCGAAACTCGCGACACAGAAACCATCAAGAATCTGGCTTCATCATTAAATGCGCCATCAAAATGAAAATTAACCCTGAACTGACAACGAGAACCACCATACGTACATGCCAGTGATTACGCACTTCCTGGGACACTAGCACAATTACGCTACATAGACTGACGAAATTCGTTAATAAGGTTACTGGTTCTCATTGTTCGGACGGCTTCGGACTAGGACTCATAACACGCGTAGGGCTCCTTTTGAGACTAGCTCACTTACTACATCTTTCGGACCCATATTTCCAAAACGTACTCCGTTCGGACGACCACAATCGACGATGTCCAACCAATTCCATCTAGCCTCATCACAGGATAAAACGTCTGCATCATAAAGCTTCGCATCTACGCGATCAACGTCGCGGCTTCATCACTACGGTGTGGCGATGACAGCCAATTCTATCTCTAATTCGCGACAAATGCATGACAGAGATAGGTCAATGTCTATATGGCTATGATGTAATGTATCCATCCACTTGGCTGGGCAAAAGGGGTACAATATTTTCACGTTTGGCGCACGCACACTACACAACAACCTCACGTCGTTGTTCGAGGACTTAGAGACATAGACTTTGCGAAATAAAATCCACTTTACAAAGACTTTACGACCCCCCTAAAAGGTGACCGCCGAAGTCGCTCTAACTCCCGACGTCGATGAACTTCTTACCTTGGAAAAAGTTCGATTTCGAAAGCTCAGTCTGCACTTTTTCTACGACCGTTTAGACAAGCGCCGCTGCATCCAGACATAATTTCAATGAAGCGAGCCAAGTCGTGTGTTGAAAGTGAGCTGGAAAAAAACTGTATAAAGGAAAACCTGGGCATCGCGCAGCCGTTTCCGGAAGGCGCTGGAGGAAACTGTGGCCGATTCGACGTCGAACTCCGGGACAGACTGGTTTTGGCAGGAAAGCAGGGGGTCGGGCAAGGTCGATGGAGGACAGCTGGAGCCGTCGACGAAAAAGTCGGGAAGACTTCATGATAAACAAGACGAACTATCCCCAGAGGGATTGCGAGGCACCTGTTTGAACTGTGCGCGAGGAATCGTTTTCCGCTGCCACGATTCGCAGACACCCGGGCTGGCGGCTCCAGGGGGATTTTTCCGGAGGTCTGTTAAGGGGGCGAGGGTAGAAGAGGGGTTGGAGTGAAGGACGAATTGAGAGGGAACTAGGGTTGAAAACGGAGCTCAACAAAAACGTGACAAGTAGAAGGGATAGGCCCGTTCAAGAGGTCAAAGCAAGCCGGAAAACGCCTTTTCTGTTTCTGGCGATTGAAGAACGAAAGAGGCTGGGAGCAACCCTGGAGCCTGACATTAGTCAGGAACACTTCACCGCATTTACCGCCACCGCTGGAGTCAGGCACAGGCTCGGCCCAATCGGCAGAGGTCTGCTGACGTCCCAGAATATATTGGCTTTTTTACAAGGCGTTCTCACATCGGTAATATCTATCCAGCGACAGAAGAACGCGATTAGACCTGCGTCATGCAACTAGAACACCGTCGTCCTCTCGTCTTGGTTGCTATAGACTAAGCGGAATTTCAGTCTAGCATAGTGAGCCGATAATCACCCGTTGCCTATTATCCTGTGAGGGCAATCTTTGCCGCCAGCCTGCCCGTTCCCACATTGTTCAAGATTGGTTGGCGCTGCTGATCTACAAAAGAGACATCTTGGGAATATGCGCGCTTTGCAACTGCTGGCTTTTATGATCGGCTTTGGTCAGGCCGCTTCTTCTAACGAGTCGGGGCTACCTTAACATCGTGCACTATGTATCGTTGCGGCGAAATGCGAGTGACTTCAGCGAGAGCGCCGGACTGCCGCATAGGTGCCACCGGTGATTATCCTTCGGTAATGATAAACCTCGAGTGTGACTAGAATGGATTATGGCCAAAAAATTATTCTAGCTTTGGGGAAAAGAGTTAAAATATCAATTAGCGGAGTGGCACGCCCAGCAAATCGATCCTTTAAAGCTGCTATACCTTTTGACGCTAGCGTGAATTATATCTCCTTAGCACTCCCGGGGCAATGTTCCGTTTACTGCAGACAATTGCGAAATTTCAATTTTCAAAGCGAGTTGGCCCTTTTGAAATAATTTCGAAGGCACCCAGGGCCGACCGCAGACTCCGCGCCCTTCAATCCCTACTTACCAGAGTGTAGCGTTCACAAAATAGGTTTCCCAACGGGAGAATTATGGGAGCGATTGCGAATCCCTAAGCCGGGGCTCCTCGTGAGCTCTGGATGAGTCGTGGGGTGCGTAGAACGACGCAGCAGGACCGCACCTGTCTTCACTTTGTTGTTCTGCTATATGAAGCTTGTGTGGTGAAGTGGACAAGCCTGAGAAATGACGTATCACTGATAACATATTTTGTAAACGAACGAAATTTTTTCAATAAAAGGACTTGTCAATCAACCATCCGATAATGCTAACAAATCAGGTGTCAAACCACCTGTTTGATGTGAAACACAAGAAAATTACGCAAATACCGTCGATCCGAGGCAAAGCGGATATTTCAGCTCCTCGTCGGCCGACTTCGCTTCGGACAACCATATTGAGTAAACCATGTCAGTGACGAGAAGCTCGTTGCGCAATTGAAGCAGTCCTGCTTCGCACTGCGTGAAGATACAAGTCTGTATCATCAACGTGCAACAATTGCCTAATATTTTGCAAACTTGGAAAGTCAGCACCGCGACGGAAACGGGTGCAAGAGGAACGAAGGAGCGAAGGAACAGACCTCGATGCGCTTGAGTGTGTTTGCATGGAGAGCATTGGAGACCTGCGGCTCTGCATGAAGGTAGCATGAAATGCGTTGCCATCCCAATCGAAATCAATTTCTGTACCAATTATATTTATGGCCTTTGACTCCACACATCGCTGTCTTTTCTATCAAGGATGTTTTTTCGCACACTATGCTGACGTGGAATAAGGTAACCTGACGTTCAAACGGTCATATCAACGAAGAGTTAGTTGCCTGCCGGGGCACCTGCCATCTTAGTGGATAATCCTATCCATGTGCGATAGATAATTCTATGATCAGACTAAGGTACTATTATAAATGTGCGGCAAGCCTGCCACTTGTGGTGACTAGCAACACAGGCGAAATTTTGTCCGTATGCAATACCTATTTATTTGGAATTGGTGGTGAATAACCATTTAAATCGCCTACCAACACTGCTTAACAGCGTACCTAGAAGCAAAAAATAATTAGCCGCAAAGATCAACTTTATATCATCCAGTTTTCGTTTCTGTTCGTCCATGGCACTGCGCAATGTCATCGACAGTTATTGGGCCGGAATTTTGATTGGTGAAGGTGACTGAGAAGAAGATTCCACCTTACGACCTCAAAATAGCTGAGAAGAATAGACAACAAGCTTGCCTACAGTACACCATCGCTATAGACGAGACCTTTATTAATTTATACAGACCTCCGAATGGGTTCAGGCCAAATATCGGCCTTGAGATGGAAAGAGACCCCCTTCTGTGGTAGTGCCGTACAGGCAACGATCTAATAATATTCACCTGCCGTAGGCATTCAGAGAACCTGTCATATTACGAGATATTAGACCAAAACAGAAATAGATCCTCGTCAATATTTCGAGTTTTTGAAGATACTGGCGATACAGTTATGACAGCTAGCGCGAGTACTACACGTACAAGAGATTCTTAGAGCATTTAAGACAACCTTTGGAACATGCTACAACATAACTCACCTACTTCGAAGGTCGCGCGCCCATTGGAGTCCGGCAGGTCTTATTGAGACACCCTCTGTATATATATATATATA
>MNPL01004244.1:0-10080 GCA_002081605.1 Tropilaelaps mercedesae
TATATATATATATATATATATATTATATTGTTCTCAACCAAGACATGCAAAAGCGGGAACAACAAAAAATAGCAATCCTCTCCTTATTACACGCCCTCTTTAGAAAGCTATGGACCACAATCAATAAGGCCAATACAGATTGAAACTGAGGCGTAGTTTCACACCGAAAGTACAGAACTTCTGTCATTTGGTGCGTACGCTCTCACATCGATACGCGTATAATCGATTGTTGAAAAATGCCCAAACGCCCCATTTCTCCCTCCCGCACGGCAGACTGCCCCGAAACTCTTCATCAACGCCACCGAGCAAAGCCGCTTGCATTCGGTCATACTCTGACGCGGCGGTCGTTCGAAGAGCGCGGCAAGGGCCGCACACGTCGGCGAGGGCAACTTAAAATCGGCACCAATACCGGCCGGATCGCCATTTACTTCCACTTCTGGCAGAGGTGTCCCTATCTTCTTCGTGGGCACGAGGGGCAAACTCCTACGAGTTGCATCGTTGCCATCCTCGAAGGAAACGACTTCTGCATGTTTCCTTTTCGTTCTAGTGAGCCCTAACGGATACATCCTTTTCGTCAGGAACGACGTCCTTTGATCGGCCCTGGTGTCACAGAGCAGTAGTGTCCTGTCCCAGGATGCTGGTAGCAGTTCTCCTGGCCGCCGGAGTGGGGGCGACCACGGCACAAATTCAGGTACCTCATGGGCCTGTACCGACCCCCGGGTCCGCGCACGCCCCCCAGGCAGCTGCCCTGTACGGCCCCGCCCCCCAGGGGGCGTCTCAGATCCTAACTCATTCCGGCCAGATTCAGGGCGGTGGCGGGGAGCGACGTAGCGAAAATCTGTTCCTGCCAGCGTCGCCCTACGACCCATTTTTCACTGGCGGCTACTCGAATAACGTGTTCGTTAATCCCGGATTCCACGTCGCCGCTGGCTATCCCGGGTTCTTCGCCAGCCCCTTCGGCTTAAGCCCCCAGCAAAACGGAGACGGATCATGGAACTTCGTCGCCCTGCCGATCCCGCTCGAGAACCAGACGATTCCCGAGGGCTTCCCAAGCTCCCAGGTCGCCCAGGCAAAGCTGTGGGGTCCGATTTACAAAGAGGGCCAAGGCTGGGTATATGGCGAGGCCGGCACGATCCTCGTGCCGAAGTTCCCACCCTACGCTCCGCCCCGGTACGTGACCCCGCCCGCTCTCCAGACGCCGGCGTCGGCATCTTCGCCCCCAGCCGCCGCTGAGGATAAAGGCCCCTTGGCGGAAGGCACGGTCGAGGTGGACACCAAAACGGGACGATCCATCACCACCAGATCGATCGCAACCTCGAAGGCGGATGAGCGACTCAGAAAGAAAGAGCCGAGAAAGTAGTCCACGCCAATTCGTACATACTCGCTCCCTCCTCCGCCCCTCTCCATCTACACAAAATTTTGCACTTCCGAATGAATTGAGGCTCAACGAGTCTACGAGGTGAAATAGACGAAAAAGTGACTTGTGCATCGACGAGAAGACGCAAGAACATCTACGGAGGCAATCTTTTCCCGGTCATAAATTACTGTTGTTGCTGAACTGATTCAAAGGTGAAACTTCGAATATGCTATGTCAACCCAAGGACGGCCACGAAAGTCGGCCAGATGTTTTTCATCGTTTAGGTGCGTTTTTCGGCGGCAAGGAGCTTGAGAAAAAGATGTGTTCGTTCACTGTCTTCTCCCCATGATAGAAGGACGCACGGGTTAGCATGGACTTTTCCAGTCGCCAGCATGAAAGGTCCCCGAACGGCGATTGAATGCGTTGCGACGTGTCGTTTTCGGAACAATGAGCCAAGCACAAATCGATGCCATGTTTCCATTGACTGAGCCACAGTAGCTGTTATCAACGAGTGTACCGCCAACCGTGGCAGAGACGAACAATTTGTGCGTGCGGGACGCTCAAGGTCATCCGGGTGGGGTTTGTTTTTTTTTAAAAAAGCGCGCCCTCTTCGTCACAGCTCCATCGAGGCTGGCCGGCGGCCCAATGGCCACATCCGCGATGACCAGCCCCTCTAATTTTAATATTCAATGAGTTTTCTTGTCCATTTTCCCCTTTTCCGCTTCACCGCATCGGCCGACGGGCGACTGGGGGCCGCGCGCATTGTCGCGAATACGCGCGCCCACACCGACACGGACGTGTAGGCCGGCCCAACTATTTAGAAAGATCTAATCGCGATGCGGTTCTGCAGACAGCGCGGGCCCATACGAAGCTCGCCCTACGCGCACGCGCTGCCATTAGCTCCCAGAGCGGCCCGTTCGTAATGGCATTACTTCTGGTGTCGTGTCCGCGTGTTCATCGTGTCGGTGCGCTCTGCTGCACCGTGCCGAACAGCTGCTGGGAGCCTGTGGGTCTGGGCAGGCCGTAGACAGAAGTCCACCTGCGCGAAACTGCTGCGTATGCGCGCTCCCCTTGTTGATCGTATGTCCGCCATATTTGCTGTTTGTTCTGCGACTTCGTTGTCTTCGGCGAACGTTCAGTTCGTCCGAGTCTAGATCCCTCGTCTGCGTGCCGAGGGTCAGCTCCGGTTGAATGCGCCCTTTCCCCCCTTCCTTAGTCTGTGGGTGTCGCCGTGTTTGCCCGCGGGCGAGTGGCTCGCCATTCCACACCTACGTGCACTTCTCCATTGTATCGATATCGACCCCTAAACAAAAACCCGTTAGCCCCCCTGCCCTGATCGATGGTGCCACTGTAAGAACATCTAGAAGCAAGGGGCGCGTCTGGAAAAGCAACAAATCCCAGCGAACAGTCACTGTTTCCAGGCTGAGACGAGTGTCGCGCGGAAAAAGGCGATATCCCCACGATGCTCCAAATATTCTGGCGTCTACAGTTATATCCGGCCAGCGCATGGAATCCCAACGACTATCTATCAGCTCGTGGTAGGCATAGCAGGCATGCAGTTTCCATACAACTTCCTTAAGTTCGTCGATTTCACGTTTGATCGTGCACACACTCAGCTGAAGAACTCGCCGCTGAGTCGCGTCTGCCGAAGTAAAACTCGTGCTCAACAACAAATACGGGCTATTGGCCGAAGAACGGTTTGAATGGATCTTTGGCTGGTTCCCGCTGACTTCTACCGTTTGCGACGCGACTGGGGTTTGGTGATGCCCCGTTGGGGCTATGAGATGATGATCGACAAACGTTGTAAATACTTATTTAATTGTGATTATTTTCAGTGCTCTACGATGAATAACGATGCAAATTACAAATAAAGGCACAGGGCAATAACAATGCGCGGTTCGTCGTCAGCCAAACTTGCTTACCTCGCTCAGAAACTGGAAACAGCTTCAATAAAATAGGTATTCCAGTTTAAGGCTAGTACTGGCGGTTGTTATGGTTTCGCAGGGTTATCTTGGTCATTTTTTGTTCCTACGAGAACGCGGTGAAAAATTCGCTTGACGTTGTCCTATGTCTCCTATCGAACAAAAAACGTATCTGTCCCTGCCCACGTTACCTGATCATTGTAGGTTACTCTTTGCCAGACCTTCTAGGTGTGTGCATCTTTTTTTTTTGTGAGTAGTTTTTTTTTTTTTTTAGGAATTTTCGAAACGTTTGTTAGATTTTTTATTACTGTTCAACACTAACCCTCTTTTTGCCTTTTTTCTGGTGATTCTACGTCATTTGGCTAAGGGCCGCTACAATCATAGAACAAACCGGACAAATTAAACAGACCCAATACCACATACTCCGGGGTACATGGCACCGTACGAGTTCTTATCAGGTTCCTGGTAACTTTGGCTTTCCGGCACCCTTCGCCGTCTCTGTGTTCATGCGGTTCGAATCAACGCGAACAGCGTCTCTTGGACATGTCACTGGCAGCGTAAAGTTTGCCCGTGTTTGTTAGTACGGACGTCACGTCGGGTAGATAACAAGTTCCTTTCCACCGCAGCGATTTGAGTATTTCTCGGCGCTTTTTTCTGTGCTGGCCACTGTTTGCGGTCCCCACGCTACAATCCGAGCACTGGCGGCCATGCCGGAGCAAGCAGGTCCTAGCTATTGGCAAGTGTCGTTTATTTAGATGTAGTTTTTTTTATGTCATCGTAGCGATATGCCCATTTCGAGGGGCCGCGCTATGTCGAGGCAGGACGTAGAGGGACGACGTTTTCATCTATGTTCGTTCTGTAAGCATGGAGCTCATTGTGGTAACGTGAGAAAATCGGTTACGCGCTCCACAAGATATGGCCAGCTATTTGGCGTCGACGTGTTAGGCGCTCTGGTTAGGTTGAGTAATTTTGTTACCCGCGCCGAATATAGGTAACATATGGAGGTAATTTTGGGTAGTTTCCAGTTGACGAAAGCGGATCTGATTATATAGATTATCTATTCTGCCTTTGTTCGTGTCTGTGTGTGCCTCGTTCGTGACTCAGCGTTATATATATATATATATATATATATATATATATATATAGCGTGTTCACCGCAATTAGATTACACGAACTAAACTTCACCATTCTATTTAAAAATACAAAAATCAATCTCGAACGAGATTTCCTTTTTGAGTTTCCCATGGCTCACTTTTGATTCTCTCAGAGAAAACGTGACGGTTGCTCGAGTAGCGCACGTTACACGCTGACTCTAATTAGCTAAGACGTGAACAGATTATTCGTCTGTCTGTGGTGGCTGTGCGAGCATTTGTTTCGGTAAACATCAAGATGTCTCATTGGCATGCATTCTTCAACCGTAGAACCTAACACCAAAGACAATTCGTCAAAGCTGAATCTCAATGGGATCCGCACCCCAGGCTCCTACCCTGAATTCAAGGCTTTTAACACCGAATCGAACGTCTCACATGTTGGGACAGAGAACGGGCTTCACGCATTGGCAGAAGGGTGCAAGTCGCAGTGAACCCACCTTTAGAACTGGCCGCTCTTTGATGACAACGTAATTGTGTTCCACTGTATGTATTATAATAATAATTAATAATAACAATAACAACAACTTTGGATCTTGAAGAATTTTTTATAGAAATCTCTGTCATTCAAGCGAGTACAAACACCATTTCATTTCGCTAACGCCCGCCCGCCTCATCTACGCGTCCTTAGGTAGTTGACCAAATCTTAGCTAACGATTTCAAGGCCACCGACAACCGTTGCAAACGACAAAGTCGATATGTCGATTATAATTCACTAGCAACTGCAACCCGCAGCAAAACAGCGTAGAGAGCCATCGGAGGCCTAAATAGACGCCGTCCTTGACAGGACGTCGCCAATACAGTATTCCGCTCGCTGAGTTGCATTAACGAAAAACAAATCGCAAGGTCTTAGCAGAGGACGCTTTTCTTCAAGAGATGAAGTACAATAATGAATAGTCTGTAACGATATCACCGAATGGCGTTTTGGCTTGATTTGTGCACACAGATTCGCGCGGGGAGTATCAGCTGCTGCTCATGTCAGGTATGTGTGTGAGCATATGACGCGTTTATATGCGGCGTGTGCTTGTTGTTTATTTGTAATCGCAAGCGGAGGGATGATTGAACCTAGACGTTCCGAGTGCTTGGCCAAACGTCGTTGTACGAATCTGGTTGGAGGCATTTCGAATGGCACTCCACGATATCCGAGAACATTTCGACTCCTTTTGAGCCTGTCTCAAGTTTTTCTGTGCTCGCCGAATGTAATTGCAAATAAACTAAAACCTATGAGACTTTTTAATTGGCATACCTTTGCCTGCACGCGTCTGAGAATCTGGCGCAACCGACATAGGCTATATGCTCGTACACGTCTCCGCAGTTCTATACGTCCGCGTAACGTCATGTCATCGGCCTGCGGAACGACTCGTGCAGAGCAAAATGTTTACGCGATCACTGCCCGCCTATGCGAATATATAATAGTGGGACATTTTGTATGGTTATCGACAGCAATAAAACGCAATTAATGAGGAGATGACGAACGCCCATATAAAATTGAAGTCAGCACACCTTTCGGCCAGAAATCTTCGGCATACACGGAAGACGCCAGATACAGGCAGTTCGATGCGCTACATCGCTACGGCGAATCAGTGCCTAACCAGCGTTCGAATATGCCCTCTTGGTTCAGCAAGCGGCAGTCGTTTCATGGCGACACTGGCGACATTTGCTAAACGGCATGTTACACAGAAAGCAATGCGATATTCTCGCTGGCTACTAGCACTTCCCCGATAGAGTTACCGACGTATTTATAAAATAGATTAATCTCGAACCATATATATATATATATATAGAAAATACGATAGGGGGTAACTTAATCTGCATCGTTAGGACCTGTGCGGCAAAGCTGGCAGTTTTGCCAATTTCGACCACAAAGGACCACCTTTACATGACGCATGTGGAAATGCAGAAATATAAATGCGACAAACATAAACCGCCTGGCGTAGAAACGTTCCGTAGGTATCGTTGGGGTCGTCATCGGTCTGACCTTCCATTTCTCGAGCATGTACGCAACGCACTCCGACCAGGTGTGTTTGTATATTTTCTAGGAAATTCTTCGAGCATTTCGAAATTCCATTACAGGCACGGGCACACGGGAAACGACTCAATGATTTATTAGAGATAACAATTGCTATCAGGATCTACGTATAGAAGAACGCCACGAAGTTGCATCTGCATAACCCAGCGCTCACTTCCGGAATAACGTTATGCTAGGTAAACGGTGGGAGGTAATAATAATGATAATTATTATTAATATTAATATTCTTACTATTATTGTTATTATTGTGACCTATGTTGTCGGCGAGAACATTCTAATAATACATTTAGATAGGGTCCCTGACAAAAATCACCACCGATTGGCCTAACTCACTAATAATTTGCGCTGGGAATTCGGTGCCCAAGTTTCCCATCTTGCTGCGGATAATATTGCATATGTATTATTGCATTGTGCATTCAAATTTAGCAAAAGGGTTAACACAACTTGAACGAGTAATAGTTGAATACGTTCTAATCTAAATCGAATACCCCCAAAATATATGTCTCTGTGTAGGTAGAACTACTGCAGTCTAATGTAATGTAATCCAGTGTAGATCATTGACATTGTCTAAATGATAAATGATAAGGAATTATTCAGCCAGAAAAATAGCAACAGTTTGCTACGAACTGATATGTTTTTATTAATGCGAGCACTCCATTATTATAATGCGTCATATCGATGCGAATGTCCCCATAGCTGCCTATTGGAGGCCGGAGCCAGTTACTAATGCACATAATTATTAATTTTCATGATTAAAATTGTGACCCAATTTGTGTTCAATTACTCGGAAAAATCCACGCGGTCTTAATGTTCACTGATCTGCTCACGGAATTTAGTAGGCACCTTTCGTTCGAAATCATTTTACTTTACATCATATAGACATACAGTAGTGTACCTTACGCTTAACCCTACCTGCGCGCAAACTTTGCCTCAACCTATACTTGAAACCGAGTCCCGTCAAGCTAGAAATTTCGGTGCTGCCGGACGCTTACAGGTAGCAAAAGAAATAACACCGAATTCCTGTCGTTAAACGATCACCCAGGCGTGCAGAGGAAAAATTCTGTACTATCTTTTACTTACGCTGGGTGCCAACTGAGCATTGCGTGACGTAGAGCTCTTTGGTCACGTCAGCCACCCAATGAGCTCGTTTACTTGCACATCCAATAAAAAAAATAATAATAACAAAAATTCAGTAAATGAGGTGTTTCTATCTGCTTAATTATGGTATCGTGGGCCAAGCAAGATGTCATAACGTATTCAATCGCCCTGAAAAAAGCGTTTAAAAAAGGACAAAAACACTGTTCACGGGCAATTTCTTCGTTTTAGCTTTAAATATTTTCCCAGTGGCTTCGAAATCAACTTCGAAATAGTCCGTCTTTCATGTTCTAGGCATGTTGAGTTTCTATGGACACCACCGCCGGATTACTAAGCGTCTTTGAACGAATGGAATGGAGATGCCATATGCATTTCAATAACAAAGTATATACACCGGAATTTCCGGATTATGCACTGGAAAATTCACTTCAATTCAAATGCATTTATAAAAGGTGTACGTCTAGGCTGAAGCGATGGACTCTGTTGTTACAGAATCGCTGCTTTTCCATTTTTGTAACAAAGCTATGGCTTGTTCCCTATTGTTTCACAAAGTGGATATTTATAAATTTTTTGTAATTAATTTTGGCATGTTCGTGTCCAGAATATATATATATATATATATATATATATATATGTTCTGTGAGACATGCTTACTACGACAAAGTTCACCTCTTTTTTTATATTAATGGGTACGTTTATTAACCTGACGTAATCAAACTAGCAGGACTTGTGTGCTTTTGTTTCTGTTTACGCTAACTATTATAGGATAGCCCCGAGCTACTTTTCCCTTTCAACTCATCCGCCCTCCATTGGTTACAATTCTCAACAACACACCACCAGTCCTCAATCGGGTTCGTATGCGCACTTTCGTAACCGATGGCAAGTTTAAGGCTGTTAATATTTTTTGGAAGGTTTCCTTGGGTTCTTTGAACATGTTGCCAAACGGTCACTTCGTCTGGCGAGATCTGCGGCCACCTGGCCAGATGAGGTCAAAAGACCTTACGCGTGTGGCCTGACAGTTAAACTCATGGTTTGCTCCGAAATGAGTGACTGGGTTGAGTATACAGTGATGTTTTCGTTGTTCATTTTGTAATATCTTTCTTTTTACGTTTCGAACTGAGTGAAACCGTGCGTACGGTTTGCGATGCTTCAGACGAGAATTCGTTTTTCACGGTGATCGAATGTGTTACTTAAAAACGAAACAATTTCGATACGTTTCTTCTGGCCATCTGACTACTTTCCTTGTCTGAATTTCTCTAGGCCTTTGCCAAGTGGCGAATTAAAAGGCGCGTCGCAAATAAAGCGACCACAGCTCCAACAATCTCCCGTGACAATCATCCAGTGGCTGTGGCTTTTGATGGAATAGTGCGCAGGCGCTATTGCCTAGACGCTAGTATACGGCCAGCAAAAGGTCAGGGAGATTGCGTGCTTTGGGGCATACAGATTAAGGATAGACGCATGGCAAATCCAAGAGCATATTATCTAAAATTGTAACAGCTATCAATAGGCTTTAGCTTTTGCTCCTGAGAGAACGGGTGGACAGTGTCACGGACGCGTCCTGATGTCAATCGTGTAGGATATTTGTTGTCGCTCGGTAGACTTCATACGATTTCCTTATAAAAAAATCTGGTTTTTTAAAAATTACAAAAAAACACGCTTGATCAAGACAGGTCACGTGTGGTTTTTTGCGCTACCCATAAGAACATTTTTGGGGGACTGTATGAAAAGAAAAAAAAATTCGTTGTTCAGTATGGCATCTAATTTGGGCCAAAAACCTTTACTGCCACGCAAACTTTAGTGGTTGTGCGAATACGAAAAATCCAACAGGAGCATGGTTAATCATAAAGTTTTCAAGATCAATTCCAGTTAGTCACTAATTATTTTGAAATAGAAAAAATAAAATATCTTGACTACACTTAGTGTTTTTTCCCTTTAGTATTTTTACGAATTGAAGAAGTTAGCATTGGGAAATTGTGAAAAATCATCGGACATTGTTCAGATCCTCAAAAAATTTTTTGGTTAAAAACTACATAGAAAAGAGAAAATGTCTATTATATTTGCTTTACAGTGGTATCCACAAAAAAATTTAACGATGTGAACGAAATGTGACCAATAAAATTAAAATCAGGTAAAAAGCTCTATTTGCCTAAGACGTTCACGTTAACATTAATGCGATATTTTACGGCGGCAACGATTTGACTACTCGATCGTTGATAACGTAGGACAGCAGCTTCTTGAACAAGCCTCCCAAGAACTTTGTCATCGGTTGTAATCCCTCAGTCTTTTAAATACTCACCGACTGTGTTTTCATAGTATGTGCTCGTTCGTATAGCTGGCTTTGCGCCCCTAGGTAGTGCCCCTATCGCTTTGAGAGCTGTGTTTCACTTAGGTTTTTGAGTGTTTACACAGTTTATACACACTGCTCGAGCATAAAACGTATATTAGCTCGCATTACCACATAAAAAACGATTTAATTCATACATGTTACTTTATTTTCTATATATATATATATATATATATATATATATA
>MNPL01004248.1:0-11404 GCA_002081605.1 Tropilaelaps mercedesae
ATATATATATATATATATATATATATATATATATATACAGCTTCAAAAACTTGAAAATTAGACCATCCGAGACTCGATGCTTTGAATGGAATGTATAATTTAGACCCAAAAGTAAACACGCGGGCAGCTTTTACTCCTACATTTGAGTAAAAAGATGTAGGATGGCTATTCTTCTAGCTGTAACCATGGTTGCCAAGCATGGTCTCAAACTAAGGAACAGCAACAGTTCATGCCGTATTACAATAACTTAAAGATTTAAAGAAATCTGGTTCTTTTTAGATCCGTAAGTAGTCTAGCATTACTGCAAAAATATGCTTAAGTAATCTGTACAATCATGTGCCTAGGAAAAACTATAGTTCTAGATTTTTCTAAATGTCGTGATCGATTTCTATTAGGCTTAACTGTTTATTGTTGTCCTACTGTAAAAAAAACCTGTGAGGTATACTGTCGTGGTAAATTTCTTTAGTAATAATACTTAGCACTAGCAAAATGACTGGGAACAGTCAGTCAACACACGGTATGTGTACGGCCGTATGCAGTTTAATGTGTAGCCTCGATAGTAGTTCACGTAAGAACACGTTCGTTCAGTTAGATCAGTTCGGTCTATTCTCTCAAACACAAATACAGACTGTCTAAAAGGTAAAAGCGGTCAAGCAAAACAAAGCTTATGTCAGTCAGCCAACCAGCTGTTCTATTAGAACTGAATAATAGCATGTCCGCACTAACAATTTGTAAAAAAAAATGTAAATAGCGTACCTTCAATTATTCTGATTTGTCTTTTCAGTTCGGTTACACTTTTCTTCTCTGAAATGCAGCGATTTAAAATCGCGATACGTTTCGATAAATTACAATGCACACATCAGTACGAAAGAGAGCACCAGCTGGCGAAAATGCGCAAACAAAATCACGCGGTCTCCGGCTGTCATCATTTTACAAAAAAAGAAAATATTGCATTACAGAACGCATACAATTCGGGTCAACCAAGTCTTTAATTCACGCAGTACTCTCTACTTCGATTTCACTAGTGCACCACGGTGAACCGTAAAAGGAATTAATGGGTATCATGCCAGGGTCGTTAATTTACCGTTTAGTTCTGCTTAGTCGCCGATAACTGATACTGCGACAGCGCATGCATTCATCAGTTTTAATACTGGCGCCAAACTACCTGTAACGATCCCTACGTGTGTACAACCTAGGAATAGTCAATTTATATTCTAATAGTGTAAAACTTATGATACGTATTGTAAAGGTAAAGAAAAAAGTGCAATGCAATTTAATCAAAATCGCCGTATCGGAGCCCCACTGAAGTCCCATAGACTAGGGACTAAGCAGTGCAAATTCACACTTATCGACATGTATGAAAATCCTGGAGGTATGTTATATGCAAACTCAATGTCCAATTTCGCTTCCACCCTATTGTCGTTGCATAATTTACTGAGTCGATATAAAAAGGGAACAAAAGGCTATTCTTAGAATATTTAATGAATCGCGTTTACCACGACTGAATATAAAACATTTAAAACGTTGGTAGCAGCTTTTTCAGGATCGAAAGTAAACGATTCATGTTGCAACTCGAAAGTTTTGTTTTAAGATGGGCGTTGTGCGTTAACCTCACTAACACATTTGGCTTTGTAGGATTGTAACACAAACTGAATAGTTCGTCAGGTGCACAAAATACAGCATAGCTAAAGCGGATATAGGGCCACGATATGGAATATTATTAGAACCATACTACCAGTGCAGACTGAATTATCCGGTTACAATCTGCGAATCTAAATATGATTTGATTTCTCACTTTGTATTATATATGTTGGAAGTTGTCCCAAGCACTTTAAATGCAAAGTCTGATATTGCCACGAGTTATCGCTACTGCAGGAATAGACAGTGTCTCTTCTAAATAACTTTTGTCGATACAATATCTTTCTACAGATCTTCTACCTGATTTCTGCGATATTGAGAAGTTTTACAAGGCGGCATATGATCGGCTTCAAGTTCTACAGACGCTGCAGCAAGTCTCCGAACGGATAGCTCGAAATAGCCCCGAGTTCCAACTGGAGCTTTTGAAAAGGCTAAAGGAACAAAAACTTAAGGATTGGGTAATTCCTTCTCAAAAAACCGATGGTGGTTTCAATGACAAACAGGTTGGTCAACTGCTTCACAAGTGGTGCTGGTTAGGTAGGAAAAATGCGACAATTAGTACCCTTTGGATTATTTTTATAAATATGCCTATATCTAGGCCTAGTCATGTATTTGTTACCTACGAACTATTGAATAAATTAATAACAAAATAAGAATAAAATTTGTACCAATAAAACTAGAATAAAAAAGTAACATTAAGTATATGCAACACATTGGCTTAAAAAGTTGACCAACTGGTCGTTGCGAAATGGCATTATATAAGTGCAAAGCGCTCTATTTTTTTCATTTTTTTTCATCATTCAACAATTAAGTCTAATACACTCTAGCACCAAAATAATTATTTTAAAATATAATGTTATCGCAATGAGGCTAACCCTCATGTTCTCTGCACGACTAAACACAGTTCAAATTAGGGTACGTTTTATGGTGTATGCATGCTACTTTCACAGATATTAACGTTTTACTAGTTATGAACGATTTCTTCTATACATGTTTTTTTCATAACGCATATATACGAATTTTTCACAACTTCATTACACAATTCTACAAATATATCTTAAACTGTACAGTAATATTAGGCGGTCTTTTATACATTTACGCGTCGTGTAGAACTGTATTAACCACTTTGTCTTTGACAGGTTGATGTAATGTCTCACTTCACACTACGTTTGGCTTACTGCCAAAGTGAAGACCTACGTCGGTGGTTTCTTCAATGGGAGACAGAGTTATTTCGCCTCCGGCTCGAACGCGAAACATCAGAGGTGGTGCGATTGTTTCAAGAGGACTGGAATCTTACCTTTGATTTAGTCGACATAAAAGAAAAGGCTGCTGTAATTAACCAAGTCATTTCAGCAAGGCCCCAGGGAAATGCTCAGGTTAGTGAGGAATGCAAACATTACTTGCTTTTCTGTGTTGGTACAATATAACTAACCATAAGACCCATCTAAGCGAATTTCTTATTGCTCGAAAAATTCGCTCAAGTTTCGCTCAAGAAGAAAGCGAAGTATAGTACAAATCATTCGATACCATCTTATTATATTCTTGTCTACGCAAATGTTCTTTTCAGCTGATTAACTCAGCAAACCTATATAAGGTTCATTTCACGATGGTACCTGATATGGTAGCCAGACGTCGCGTTTATGTACGCAATGGCTTTGTTTATTTAATACCCGAGGACACAAGGGGTATTGTTGTTTCGGAGTTCCGCACGTATCTCTCCAGGATGCTAACGAAGCTTGCCACTTGCTCTAATATCTATCTCAAGGATGATCAGGTATTATTTATTTTACCTTTAAATTTCACATATATTTAAATATTTCGTTACATAACTTATATTTTCGATAAGCACACACACGTTTCGACAGTACTTATCTCCTTTTAGAGTTTGTATCCGTTTTGTCCTATATCATGATAAAGGCAGTAAAAATAACATACGATAATGCGGGTGATATCGGTATAGAAAATGTTCTACAAGTTCTCTAAATAAGTCAATTGTGTCGCAAAATTTAGCGTTTTATAGCAACCAGAGCAAGGCCTCTCGAGGTACTTCTCCAGCAAAAAAGTAAATACAGATATCCATGAAGGAAATCTGGAAATTCCGAAACTAAATTTAAACATTATCTATTTTGTGTGTGAATTAATTTCACAGGTGGCTCCCTTAATGAAGCTGCTGGCGCGCCGTCAAATACAAACAGAAAGAACGTTTCGTGACGAAGGTTCTGTGACGCTAGTTGAGCTTGACGACTTATCGAAGGACGCATACCCTCTTTGCATGTCAATGATGCACGAGTGGCTACGAGAAAAGCACCATCTAAAACATACAGGACGTTTGTCACTAACACTTTTTCTGAAAGGAATCGGACTTTCACTTGAAGACTCGTTGAAGTTTTTTGGCCAAGAATTTGCCAGGGTAAAATAGTACTGGAACTTTGTTTTACATTTATGGGGCCAAAAAACACTAGTTTTTACAATGTAATTTTCATGTTTTGAATTAAGCATGCCTGTGCTAGACACGCTTGCGCCATGATTTCAGACATAGATTCTCAAATAACGCTAAGCTGCTTCTTTGGTCTTGCCCTACCCTGGTCCCTAATTGCTATTTTTCAATTTAAAGAAAGTATGGCTCAGTATCTAGTAACTTTTGTTCATGTATCCAAACCCTATGAAATCTAGTGGAGCCAGCTATTTGTCTTTAAAATCACATTTTGGTTGCTGATACTCTACTTCTCACCAGAAATCTCGCCTGTTGAGCGACACAAGTACTTCACTTACTTTCTTCACACTCCATTTTAAGAATCGGCCTTAATATAGCCTTTATTGTGTGTAATAAGTAGAGCTTCAAAAGAATCTAACCAGTGCTAGAACTGATCCTTTTTCTCTTACAAGTTGCCCACATACCCCTTTCGCAAATTGTATGAAACGGTTATTGTTTCTCCATAGGCGAACAAACCATTTCAACTGACTCTAAATATTGAAATACACGGCGTAAATAGTCTTTCAAAATAGTGCTAGTGGCGCCTTGTAGGGTGAAAATGTACATACATAAAGGCAATTTTTATCACTTATTCTATCTAAAAGATAACTTCAATCTTCTAAATGCTGTAAAATACTATTCTCTGCAGTCAATTGGTCAAGAAAAGTTTAACAAAGAGTACGCCTATGCGATTCGCCATTCCTATGGGAAAGAAGGCAAAAGAGCTGACTACCGTCCTTATAACTGCATGAAAATGGCCAATTTGCACAACCCGTCCGGTATGGAATGTCATGGCTGCCCGTACAAGGTAAGATCCGTGGAAACTGCATATGCTGAAACTTGAGTCGGATTTCAAATTTACGATCTACGACCTACGCATGACCTAGCATACTAATTACAAACAAGCTTCATAAAGAAATTAACTTCCCATTGTTATGGTGGTTAGTATCTAATTATATATATACAATCACAAGCGTTACTTCACTCGTGCACGTGAATCGACCATTATCACTCAAGTTGTACCATAAAAGCAGCATCGAAAATGTGTAATGCAACATTTTTCCGTTATCAGCACACTGTACGAAGCAAATCTTTTCAGTTTGTCTTCTTCAAAATAGTAAATCAGGATATTAAACATTCAGAAAATCTCTTGTTGTCGTTTTTTTGGGCTTTTTTGTTATGAAGTAGGAATTGCGATTTTGCCTGTCATACCGGTGATGTCAGCTGCATATATTGTTAATATTCATATATGTTTTTCAATTTTGTCGAACCGGTCGCATTCGGGTTACCGAGGAACCGTCCATGGTTGAAAAATGGTCATTACATCAACTATAGGTAGTGGTGTGCTTAACCAAGTATGAAGTTTCCCTAGCGCAGACGAGACAATTTTGTTTATCTACGCTTCTGTTGTTATTTAAATGAGTCGTAAAGGCCGAGGATTTGAAAATCAGTGGTCATTGACGTCGAAACCAGTAAAAACAATTGAAATATTCTCAAAAACCGTGTCTTCCAAGAATCCAACAAGCGCGTGTTTTTCAATGAAATTTTTCACGCATATTATCACTTCCTGCGAAGTTATTTTAAAACAAGTCGGAAATCTCATACACACGTGTATATCATTACAGAAATGAGCCTAAACACATGTATATTAAAAATAGTTGGAACCGACACCAATTATGTATCTAACAAAACAAAATACGCCAATATTCTATTGAAAAAATTGAAAAACTCTACGACACTATATTTAATTTTTAATCACTTTTTTTTGCATATATATATATATATATATATATATATACTCTATTTAAAAGTAAGTCTGCAAAATAAAATGTAGGTTAGGTATTAATAACTCTTTGAGGTAGAAAGAATCTAGAAAGAATTTATTGAAACCTCCAGTATCAACGGAGAAATCCCTAGTAATTTTGAAATTTAATTTCATAGTGTAATTGCTTTACAAAGATGTCTTTAATTATCTGAATGACTTAGGTCCTTGAAACTGAGGCGTTGAAATCGCGCCTCCGCGGCCGCGGAGTAACACCAGGCGTGATTAATGAAGTTATAGCCGATGTAAAGAATTTCAACTACCAAGGCGCTTGTACACGGGTTAGTACTGTTCCATCGGTGGCTTAATTATTTTATTTAATACTCGGGTTGAATAACTAGCAATTTGAGTAATATAAATGACACTTCATGACTGAATGATAGCTTTCAGTTATGAGGAAAACTATCATGTTATATACAGAACTTACTACAGCCTTTACCCTCGTGCTGATTAGTTTATTTTGTTGAATCTATAAATATTCTGAATAAGTAACTCACCTGCTTCACTTAACTTTACGGACAGGTGTTTGAGAACCGTACAGATCGTGTATTAAACGGTCTTATCGTCCATCCAAATCAATATTTTGAGGAAAGCAATAAAGTCTTAATGGGGACTTCTCAACTGCCTACTGAGAATAACAAGATTGAAAAGGTTATCGTAAAAACGTATAAGAAAGCGAAGCACGAACCAACGGAGCAGGACGTGAAACAGGAAATAGATGAGTCTACGGAGGCTGACATAGATGGCGAAGCAATTGAAAAGCTTGCCACTTCTGTTGACCGGTGACGGTCCCACATACACAGACTCACGTTAAATGTTACCATGAAGGTTCTTAAGTCGTTGTAGGCTAACGACATTGTGTGAACTAGAATATGTGGAGATCGATTTGAAATTCGTAAACCTTGTAGACATACGATTGTTTCTGGTTGGTAGGCATAGCCTAAAAAAGCCTCGTTGACCAAGTTAGAAAAACGACAATATTCCTGAAATGAACTGTACTTGACGGTGTAAATATATTTGTATTGCATCTCTGACCTACAGGTTAAATTTGATAGGTAGCTTGCATTAATCATTGTTTCAAAAAATGGTATGGCAGGCTTAGATTGCCCATTGTAGAGAAGCCACGTGCGGCACCATTTTACTTTTTACTACACGCTTTGTCACTACTTTCACTTCGGAAACCAAGCCTATTATAAGAGCAATGTTTTTTCTTAGAAAACGACATATATAGAACTGTCTGTAATTTCGTTTCTTAAGCTGGATATAACTCGTCGATATGACTGAAAGCTGCTTTTCAATACAGTGAAATAAAACTACATCAGACTATTCGACTACAGAGTTGTTTATGCTATGTATGCGGTGATAAAATGCATGTGATTGTAATATGGTTTTATACTTGAGCTTCATCGGAAATGTTTGTCTCATATGCCATCTATTACAGAAACATCTGGCATATATATAGTAATATATAAAATACAGGAAGCTCTCTTAACAGTTATTTTTGGAAGATCGCTCTCTACTGAATACATTGCTAATACCACTAAATATTGAATAGGTTATGTGCTATGTGGGAAATGACTGGAATCAGGGAATGGGCAGGTAACATGGATGGCAGGTATTTATGACCGGACGAAACAACGCAGTATATTAGCCAAAAATGTAAGCACATATGCACAGTTATGATAAATATAACTATCTGTGAATTTTTATATTTTTCAAATATCAAAGAGAGAGAGAGAGAGAATGCTTGAGTAGTGTTATAAATTATTTTTATTTTAGTCCACGACAGTTTCATTGTGCCGGTGTTGGGTGTGAGAGATACCTGGGGCTTGCCTTTTAGAATAGTAAGGGGTAAAATAGGAAAGGAATCCTAATCTCCCTCGAGATCGGGTCAGGAAGATAGTTCAGGCCCTTTTCCCATCACATTTTCCTAGGGACCTCGGACCAAGGTTTCGCGAGTTGGCCGAAGAAGAGGAGGAGCCAGCCGCATTTACGCCGGAGGAAGTTCAAGATAGCATACCGGCAAAGGCAGCCAAGAGAGTGGCAAAATAGCGTAGTGAAAGGGTCTTGGCCAAAATGCTTAATAAACTACTTCAGGACAGGAAATTTCCACATACATGGAAGAGGGCCAGGTTGGTTCAAATCCCTAACCGAGGGGGCTTCGTTCAAGAAATTCCGGCGCATCTGCCTCTACGATACCTTTAGTAAGCTTTTCCGAGTATGTCACACATGTGAGACAATGAGAGGAGATCTGCCAAAAGGAATGCCCCTTCGACTCCCAACACGGGTTTCGAAAAGGTAGATCTTCCATCGAGCCAATCCTATGCGTTCTGACTCTGGCGGATGAGGAGTCGATGAAGTCGTATAAAACCAGGCGCTTCGCCCTCATGATCCTACTAGACGTCAAGAACGCCTTCAATTCAATAGGATGGAGGAAAGTTGTGTGTGCGCTTAAGGTGAAGGGAATCTCGGTGGATTTGCCATACGTTATCTCGTCGTACCTTAGTTAACGGTCGTTATTAGCGTATGGTGGGAAATTCGAGCTCACGGTCGGAATCCCTCAGGAGTCTATACTGAGCCCCACTCTTTAGAACTTGGCCTATGACGGCGTTTTAACTTTCCCCCTGCCGCCCGGCGTCCAGGTAATCGCGTATGCGGACAATCTGGCTCTGCTGGTCACGGCACCCGATGAGGAGACCTTACAGCGGAGGAGCAATGAAGCTTTGTCCATAATTGCCAAATGGATGAGGAGCAGTAAGCTGAAACTCGCGTTGCGTGCTTATTACATTCTCACACTAACGAGTATGAAGACTCGCATACATCAATACAGATATATATTAAATATATTATTGCAAAATGTTTTAAATGTTTGCTTTATTTTACGTGCCCCTGTGGACTTTATCTTTGGGGGTACTAGATAAGCCTGCTAAGCGTATCCGCATATTGATGATTATGAGCATTTGGGTACATCGCTATATGTCTTGATACAATATTTGAAGGCCTTTTAAAAGTTTGTTTTACAGATATAAACTCTTTATCATATCTCCAATTACTTTTCGGAAGAGCCCAACTAATAGACAAGAATACATCTGATTTCACACGATTTGTTATCTTGATGAAACAAGGGAAAGCGATTTCCGGCTTTGATCTCTCTGTAATGCTCACACGCGCTAGCCATAGTTCTTTTACATCAACCTGAGCTTGATTGTTAAAAGGAGCATTACGCAGCCGCATGAATTCTTAAATAACAACGCTTTTCTAATATTGCCTGCTATACGTAATAAAAAAAAACACTGTTAATAACTTGAGAGCAAGTGATGCTTACTATAGGGTTTAATGGATAAATTTGTCTCAGAGAAAATACGGAACCCATTTACCGAATAACTCACTCTTAAACATATAGTGCAACTTTACGTGCTTTTAACATAAAGCGAGGTCATATAACCGCTGTTAACATAGAGGTTCAGTTAAGTGAGTAAACACATAACTCAGTGGCAGGGGCGCCCCGTAGGAATGTGCAAATGTCTGTGCAAAGAGCTTGGCTAATTTGCCTATGAAGGCGCTTTGGTAATATAAGCTTGCAGTGCTTTCATTTTCAAAAGACCTCAAGTTTAACGATTTCTTGTCTCGCTTTAAATAGCTTCACATATCAGTGAAAATATTGCAAAAGAAATATAGACATTGGTGATTATAGGTCCCCTGTTGCCAAATATATCTTAGGAAATAGCGCAGCAAACCTTCTACATATTTTTGACCCAAGGCCACGGGAGCAAGACGAACCTGGTTTAGTATAAGACCCTCTGTGAACGGATTATGACGTTGGCCATTTGCTTCCGATACCATAAAACATTCACTAAGATTATTGTATATCTAGAACATTTTTCGTCTACATTTGTTGAAAATAGCGGCGCTTAAATTTAGGTGAAATTCTCTCAGGTATTGCCAAGTAACCAAGTCGTACCATGAATTATTAACCTTCCAGTCTGTACAGATTATTGGTTAGTAGGGAGATATGTAATTTTAAACATTTTAAACATGCTGTGCTTTTGTCATTTAGCAAAAATTTAAAAATTATAGCTTTAACATATGAGAGAATTTCTTTAAAAGTAATAGATTCCTAATGGATTAAGAAATGCTATGGAATACGTCTTCCTAAATTTAACGGTGCGCGCACCGCTTAAGTCAGACACCAATTCGAGGGTAACACAAAGCTGTCGGCAAAAAACGGCTTCACTTTTAAAGATGCTTTACGAGGCTTGCGATGACGGGTATTTGTTAATAGCATGCCTCGACAGTGGTGAGAGCAGATCTGTCCGATTTACGTAGCGATATATAAAGAAAGATGGCCTTTCAGAGATTGTGACAACCGAATGCGACACTCCACTGAGCATTTGCAGAAGACACAGGCAAATTTACAGTTTTGAAAAGCTTTGTTGTAATTTATTTGCGTGTAAAAAATTAGTTTTAGGCGAATAAAGTCGTATAAGACATAGCGTTTTTAGAAATCATCTTCACGTTTTTTGATGTCATGCATCATGTTGTACCTTGGCTTTGAGGCACAACTACCTATGAACTTTGAATCTGATCACATTCGATTGCTGATTGTTTGCCAAATAAAAGCACTAGAGGGAAATGTACTATTTTTGACCATTCTTCAAATGCACTTATGGGAAACAATACTGTGGGCTGTAAATTAGTTATTTTATATATATATATATATATATTACAACTTAAACCGCATTATATTCAAACCTTAAATCGCATAAACGACAGTGCATACCACTAAGAATGACGTGTAATATAATAAAATCTATGATTATAGTATATTGAATATTAAAGGATACAAAAAAAAGATTCAATAATTAGTTCATTAATGCACTTAGTTAAGAATTAAATGTATAGATTTTAAGATGATTTTTTTCATTCTATTTTACATATTTTGGCGTTCTCTCATATGACCTCGTATTCCTCTTTTTTAAGGTCACATGATGAGCGAAGGAATCGCGAGGCGTAATTTTTTATTCAAATAAGCTCAACTTGATAAATATTTTACATTATAATTTACTTAAGTACACATATAAAGCCTGTTTTTCCATGATATTCCGTTCCAATATCCGGTTGGCCTCCAATTACCAACCGAAAGCTATCTTTCAGTAGGGCCAAACGGGCTCCTAGAGGATTTTGAACTTCACATTAGACAATGTTAGTATGCACTAATTTAGATCGCATAAATCAGATGATCCAATAAATAAACTTAAATCATAGAGTTGAAGTAAACAGCAGAGAAAAATTACATCTAGGAATGCCAGCTTCTAGTTCATCTTGTCTCTACAATCATATACGATTCACATAAAAGCTTTTTTCTTTAAACATTGTCATTGGCGGATTTTATTGTAGTGCTACTAGCATTTGAAGATAAAGCTCGGCCAATTTCTCTCTATATATATATATATATATATATATATATATAT
>MNPL01004249.1:0-18390 GCA_002081605.1 Tropilaelaps mercedesae
ATATATATATATATATATATATAATGGTGACCATCCGAAGGGAAATCCCTTCCGGAAAGGCATCTCTGTGAATTTTACACATCAAAATACCGTTTTAAGCTAGGGATTTGTCTTATTCTCTTTTCTTGTTTCGTCTATAGACAGCCATCACAGCATTTTTCTGAAACATCACATCTTATTCAAGAGTTTAACTGGTGTATTCCGCTAACCCTCAGTCACAAATACTTTTAAATGCTACTAGAGGGTGACTATGAGGTGTTAATAATAGCGATGCCACTATAGAACATGTCAATATTAGATGATATTAGCGCCATCATCAAAAAATTAATGGGATACCCTACCTGCGGCGAGAAAGTACCCGCATTGAAGGCATTAAGGAATTAATTCCCACTGTGTTGCACATCCATTGACTTAAGTGGGAAACATGCATTGGGCAAACTTAAGTCAAAATTCTTTTCTTGCCTTCTACTTGGTCTATTAAGTAAAATGCCATAAGGAAAATGAAGTATTTAAAATAATTCTTGTAAAATATCAAAAATGAGGAGTCACGGCGAGTATAAAACAGAACCCAATCTTACGTTTTGTTATAGCAGCAGACTGCTGCATCGGCACCGTAGAATGTTTAATCAGAGAATGTTTGTGCTGTGTAGTCGAAATTCGCATACTGGTCTAACTTGCTTTTTTTACATCCTGAACAGAACACCCATATGTTTAGTGACCCAACGCGTTCTTTCAATGGAGTCTCGCTGTACGGCAAGGTTTTTCTCATTTACCACGTTTATTACGAGTTCACGTATATATGCATATTTGCGACGGCCATATTTGATCAGTTACTGTGGTGGCATTCGCTGGTCAGAACAACCGGCTTGAGTAGGTCCAACCGAGAGGGGACAGAGCTTTTACGATGATGCACTACTGATGCTCGTCTGTGTGGTACAATTTCGATGCAATTCATCTCAACGGGTGAGCACGAGAAAGCGTGAAAAACTGACTCACCTGTATCGTTGGGTATAGCTGGGCGCTATCCTTTGATGGTATATTCATGCAAATCCCTCTGATTATCTTTCTTTGACTTCCATCACGCGTCAGCATGTTCGTCGCTTAATCATATAGATCCGCTGAGCTAAACGATTCCTGTTGGACCCGTCAGGCGAAATGGTCTGCGAAGCTACGTAACTCATGGTTTCTCAGGATCACGATTTTCTGTGGTCTATCGTCGATGCATCAATGGAGAGAACTGAAGGAGACGAATAGGCTGCTAGATTCACCCAAGGTGGTTCTCCTTTCATCCTAAATGTGCATTAGCTAGTTTAAGTGTATAACTAGGGGGACAAGACACTAAGGGGCCGCGATATGAGAGGTATCGGCAAACAAGCTCCAACGTGGTAGCCGGCTATAAGTAGTCGTTTTGGTAGCCGTAACATTACATATACACCGCCTAAAAAATAACTATTTACATTTCCTAGTCAACCAGGGACATACGCATGCTGCACATGCAAAGTTACAGAGGTATACGCATTTACCTGTTCAAGAGCGCATAGGGAGTAGAAAACACAACTGCCAATGATTTAGATTACGAAATAACATCCTATCTAAGCATGTTTCGATTAAGAGTTCTGCGTCTGAGCCACGCAGACCGAGCCACTTTTTGTTATTTGATTGTGTGGCTGCGGTTTAAAAAGTGAACTTGCTTTTCGTGGGCACAGACCATTCAAACCTTCGCGAGGCCTGAGCACCAAAAACTGTGCGTTGACCACCGAACTATCTTCCACAATACTCTTCAAAACATGGACATCGACATAACATGATCAACATAACACCATCTCGCGTCTTTGCCGTCATTGATCGCTTCACTATCCCGGTCATCATGACGACGATAGAGACCACGAGTCTAGCACAGGATATCCTTATAAGGAAATGTAATGATCTTCGGTATAACTCTGCATAGTCACCGACTCGTGCATGACAAGATACTTATGCGTTTCTTATATGCAAAGTCTTATGCGTTTAGACGATTTAACTGACAAGATAAACACGATTTATTTTCAGTATAGGGTGCGACTAATGGCAAGAAATGGGTGATTGATCTGTAGTACATGTAGTACAAATGAAGGCTGTAAGTTCAGATCTCACGGTGTGTCTACGCAGCTAATTAGAATACCTTGACCTATGGTGAGTGTTTTTTCGGACAGCAACAGATTTAAGTACAACTTGAGAATAAATTTCAATCTACTAGGTGGTAGATATAGGTTGCAGCGTTTATATGACTCGTGCAAAGCAAAATTTTGTCTGCTCTCAATTTTTAGGGGTCATGGTGAATAGATGGACGAGTGGATTAAATCGCAACAACTCTCGGTTGTTAGAATAAACTAAAACAAATAAGAGTCCGTTGGTTACAACGTCCATTCGTTAGGCCAGGTCCGTGGAGGCTTGGTAGTTCGTCAAGTATAGACAACAGCGAGCTTATTCGTTTAAGCTCGGCCACAAAGCCATTGCAATGTAACCTATATATACTGTTCATACAAATGTAAAAAAGCTAAACAAATATGAACGGTGGTGGTAAAATTCGTATAATTTAAGCAAACATATTGCATACCTGGTCTTAAAACAAAAGCGGAGTTTTATTCTTTTTTGGGGGGTTTGAGTTTGGGTTCGGTTTTACCGTGATCATATATTTGGTGATTTCGAAGGTACCAAAAACCTTATAATAAAATTCGTGTGTTACAAAAGTGATAATTAAGACGATTTTGACTAGCATTCTAAGAGACGAGGGATTGGGCTGAATGACTCCTTGTGGTAACCGTCTTCAGTGAAAGCACAGTTTTAAGACTGGAGGTGTGCTGTATTGGTGAATTGTGTAGGGACTCGAAGTCGACTTGCCAGCTGGATTTGGCTGCCCCATCATCCACTGTTGAGAAGGATGGCTGGCTTATACGTAGCGCTTACTCTTTCATTGATGGCATGAAATTTGTGGGTGTCACATGTCACAGGTGCCCATGAAAGCTGGCCGGCCGGTGACCCGCGATCGCGAGGATGCTATGGTATAAGGTGGCACCCGGATGGGACTCCATCGTGCACCGGAAGGTGCTCTATCAAGGCCACACCAGACTCAGTACCCCTGGATGAAGACAGCCATCATCTCGGTGCTGCGCAATGATGTGAAGCACCACGCTGGATCTTGAAGAAAAGAAGAAGGAGAAACAAAAAACAAAAAACTTTGATAGCGTGCGACCGGTGCTGGGGCTTCCCACCCTATACTCTGCTCGAGAGGCAGGCGATCAGGCCTTTTCAGTACAGAAGGCGACTGGAAAGGTGGAGGAGAGTCGGTTTGATCCGTTCAGGCCGACGACCACAGCTTTGCGAACGCCACCAAACGGAGTAGCACAGGAAGGGATGATCTACCTGGCGGGACGGTGACTCCGCTGAGATCGCAACTGGTGACTCCCGTGGGAGAAGCACGAGAGGCGACTAGCAGAGCTGGAAAACAGAAGACTAACAACCCAGTTGACCCACAACGATAACAGGAGGGGCGAAAAATGAAGACGGAGCAAACAACACCGGAAGGTAAGCGAAAGTTCCAGAAGCTGGTGGGTAAACAAGAGAAGGTCAAAGTGGGCCTGGCCAAAGAGGAAGGTGGATTTCCGAAAAATTGCAATTGAGAATCGAAATATTCTGGTGTTCTTTAAAAGCTGCTCGCGCAGGATCCCGGGGGTGTTCAATTATTGGGAGTTGCGGAAGCTAGAGAGCCTCCTTGGGTCTTTCCGGACCACAAACGCCATTGATGTCCCTGTTGACTACTCGTGGCCGGAGGAAACTTTACTCTCTCACGGAGTCCAGGTCGTCCTATTCACGCTTGACAAAGGCGATGTAGAGGTCCTGGGGGCCGTATAGAGCTGCTTTCTGCTCGCGCGAGGTAACCGACAGTATGCTGAGAAATTCAGTCACAGTATTATGCAATCATACGGAAACCGAAATCGATGAGCGGACTTCCCCATTTTTCAAGAAAGTTAAAGCTTTGGTGGTGGGGTCCAAGGCGGAGAAGGCCGATCACAAACGGCAAATTGCCCTCGTGATGAATATCTTAGAAAAAAACAAAAGTGCTGATAAAAGACGGTGATACGCCTGTCGGCCACGTCATCCCTAGGAAGAGGAATCCCTTAATGCGCTGCGTTATTGAGGCCTGCTGTAGGTTGTATGGTATAGGATCCGGCCTGCGGATGAGTAGCTCGGGCCAGGCTTCCCAAGGCACTGTTCCATCGATCATCAAGATCCAAGCGACGGGCAGCAAGGACTTCGCGGAGACGGTGTCAGAGCTGCGAACGAAAGTGCGGCAGGCGGGCTCCGAGACGCGAGTCACAGGGGTATCAAAAGGGAAGGAAGGCGAGGTGGTTCTCCGCGAAGGCAAGCGGCCGCAGGGAGTGGAGCCTCTGAAACCATGGTAAAGAGGATCCGTTTGGGAAACCGCGCGGTCACCCATAAGGCAGTGGCGGCTGTGACGTCGATTGTCGCGTTGCGCGGAATTGATCCATGGTGGACAAACAGGATATCGAGAAGGCGGTCAGAGTCCGGCTCCCGTTGTCTTTGGGTACTCCACTTGACGCTGACGAACGTGGCAAGGGAACATGTTTACCTAGAATCCGGCTGTCCCCGACTGCAACCAAGAAATTGGTAGCGGCGGGGGGTATGCGGAGGGAGATCAAAACGTGCCGCTTAACAGAATCTGAGGAGATTGTTCGGTGCTTCCGAGAAGTTAGGACATATTGCCCGACCCTGTGCAAGCGAAAAATCATTGGAAAAAGCATACTTCAAGTGCACTAAAAAGGACCACAAAGCGACAGCGTGCAAGGCAAGCGATGCTAAATGTTTAACGTGCTAGGAGACCGGACATTTACGGGAATCCACGCTGTCCAGACTTCCTGAAGGCTTTCGAGGCTCGCCAACAAGGACACAGCGGGGATAAGAGAAAGAAAGTGGCTGAGAAATGAGCTCCATTGGAAGAGATAGAAAAGGCGAAAAAAAAAAAGAGGCGCGTTGTACCAAGGCGGTGAACGAGGATGGGTTCACCGGCACTAATGCAGTCGACAAAAATTGCAGTTCTCCAGGCGAACCTCAACTGCACTCATGTGGCGCACGACATTCTGAAGCAGAAAGTGTAGGAGGAGTCCATGGGGCACTGCCTACTTTAAGTCAATGTGGAGTATACATAATGGCGGAAGGGTTGGGCGCCGAACGCGGCCGCATGATGGAGCTGGCAGGCACCCAACGTACTGAACCGTAGGTCCAAGAACTGGAGGACCGAAGAGATCAGAGAGGTAAGGTCCCGGTGCGTGAGGCTACGTAGGGAAGTCACGAGAATCCTGACTTGGCTGCAGAGAAGATACAGTGCGAAGGGTTTCGACAAGAGTTTACGGCATCTGTAGGTCCCAATAGGTCCCGACTCCATCCTTTGAAGTAAGAACCAAAACCGGAAAAAGCTCGTCGACGCTATCAACGCAAATGTGTGGGGGTGCTGCACCGGGTTGTCAGAAAAAAAGTTGCACTTGCCTGTCCCCTGTCTACCTAGGTCATGGACAACCCTGGACACCAGGGTCCACCAATTTTTTGCCGACACAAACGCGGAGGACGCACGAAGTGATCGAGATAGACGAGGATATTCTGGAGATGACAATGAAATGGCAAAGACGCCAAAACGCTTGACACTCAAAAAAAGACCAGGTTCAGATGGGGTTCTTTCGGAGGCTTTAAGATTGCTAATGAAGCGGTAACCAAAAGACTTCGCAGTTCTTTGCGGAAAGTTGGTATCCCAGTTGCCAATATGAAAACGCGCATTGCTGGTACTCATGCCGTAATTTTGGGGGGAGGAAAACAGTTTTATACCGCGCCATATGTCTGCTTTACGCAGTAAGCAAGGTCTTCGAAAACGTCCTGGCGCCAAGACTCATCGATGAGAGCGCAGCGTAGATCGGAGTCGCAACATGGCTTCCGTGGGACAGGTCCACTCTCGAAACACTGAAGTTTTGGAACGGGCTTTTGAAGGAAGACCGAAAACTTTGAAAACGAGGTCGTTTGTGCTACTGATTCTCCTGGATGTCAAGAACGCGTCTAAGTCAATGAACTGGAAGGTTCTAATGGAGATTTTACACAGAATAGGGTATCGCTGTATATGCGGAGGATAATATCGTTCTAAATCAAGGTACGCTCGCTGCTGACGACTGAGCAGACGTACGAAGTAACAACAGGGGTCCCACAGGGTTTGATACTTGGACCGGTCCTGTAGAACATGGCCTATGACACCGTGTAGGAACTCGACAGGTTGCCAGAGGGCGACGAAGCTTACGCCCATATACACAGTCTTGCCGATCTGGTGACTACCCGACAACAGAGCACACCACAGGACAAGGCCAATGAAGCTTTAGCGCCGTTAAGAAGTGGATGGCCTGAAAACCATTTGCAGCTTTCCTTGCAAAAGCCCAAGGCTTTATTACTGACTGACTTCAAGAAGACTGGGGAGCTCTGGCTAGAATTGGCTGGACACACCATCGCGCTGCAGAAAACGGGTAGATACCTCGGGGTTATTCTCGACACTGGGCTCATTGGCAACGCCCACGTGAAACATGTGGCAGCGATGGTCCAGTGGGTAATCCTGAGCCTGACACGATTAATACCTAGAATCGGTGGAGCAATCGATGCTGACAGAAAATTGCTGGCGTGCGTGGGAGAGTTCATCGCCCTGTACGAAACGTCCGTATGGAGCGACATGGCAGTAAACCAAAAGGCGAATCGATTCAGGTCGGCACAGAGGTCGCTGGCGATCAGGGCAAACCGGCCATTAAAGACTGTGTCGGCCGAGGCGCTACCTTGGCCAATATAGTGCTGTGGCACTTTTTGATCAAAGAACGAAGCTTGTGCTTCCTCGACGACCAGCCGGATCCGGTAGCGCAGCGAAAGCCACCATCAACGAGGGGCAGAGTGGAGGTCGTGCAGAAAAACCCACGGAAAACACTGAGGGACCAAATTGTTGATCCCGGATCTTCAGCGATGGCTGCTGCAAGCCCGGTGGAATAGAACATGATGGCTCAAAGCCATCGTGAAAGGTGCGGTGGTACTAGAAAGGGCTAGACGAGTCAAGTTTGCCGGGTGATAGTTACTGGAGCCTCCGGGGTCCGAAGAATTCCCGAGGGAAGGACATCAGGAGGGCAATCGAGTTTCACTTCAGTCTACGAAGCAGTATCCGGCCCTTTGGCCTACAGTGGCGCGATAGTTTATCGTCACCTGATGGAGCATCGATTTCTAGCCCTTTCTAGTGCCTTTTACGGTGGTACTGCTTCGTAGACTGAAGTAAGACGTCGGGCTCGGTGGCTTGGTGCATTCGTATGCACCTTGCGAATGGAGAAGACACGTAGGTGCACGAGTTCGATCCCCGCCGGTGCACATTTACATTTATATGGGGTCCGTTTTACGAAGTAATGCAAAAACTACACGTCCATACGTTAAATGTTGGCTGATGGGCAGTTTTAAAAAAAGGACTGAAGTAAGACAGTCGCAATCGGCGGCTACTGGAGGTCAGATGTTTACCTTTTCTCATGGTCTCAGTTCTATCACTAATATTCCGAGCCTTGAAAGGATGGAGGAATATGAGAGCTTTAGCGGGCTGGTAAGTCTCCACACTAGCCACTTCCTGGTTACAGTGGCGCATGACTATCTAGCGTCTACTTAAACCCAAAAAAAAAACATTCTAAGAAACGAGGCCATACAGTTTCTTATGAAACTCTATACAATGCTTTCTGTTACCATGCTTCGATTTTAGATTTCTGTTTGTATAGATTGCGCCGTCTACACTGTTCTACAGATCGTGTAAGGTAAACTAGCCGCAGCTAGTGACCATCGCCTCAACCACTTCATAATGCTCTAGCTGAAAGCCCAATTATTGATACGTACCGTTGCAGATGGTGCAACGGCCTCGAAAAAAGCAACCTGCAAGAATTGCATGGACGTTCAGATGCGGATATTGTGACTAAAGGTTTTAGGTTGATTAACATCAGTAGTAAACGGTTATTATGTGCGAGCGTCGCAAGCACGCGATAAGTAGATATCAAGCATAACGGCTACTGATGATGGGCTAAAGTTAGTTATAGGAAACAATAATTGTCTGAAGTAAGCGCGAGAGTTCTCATTATTATGATTATTATTATTAGTCGTAGTTGTAGTATTGAACTTGGCAAGAACAGAATTTATTGAGATTTATTCAGATTGATTCAGGGTGAGCGGGATATTCATTATTTTGCATGATGTTTCACAAGCATCATCAAATTTATCAATATGCTTGAGAAAAACGCGATTTAAGATTTTCTCACTGCTAAACCACGTTATGCCTTTTCGGTGTAAATAGCACGATAGGGTCCATAGCTTGTCTAGGTTTGAAGGTTAACTAAATTTAAATTCGAGGATCACTGCAGTTTTAAGCTTATTTTATTACTGGTAGCTCTAAAACCCAAATGAAAACTCAATTGTGTTACATATTAAAAAAGTATTGAAATTATGCGAACTAAACCATTCTCAAATATTTCCTACTTTAAGCGCAGAATCGGTTCCCTCAATTTTTTTAAGACAAATAATGAAACGTAGAAAGGACCTACGTCATTCAATTATTCTCCCACGACGCTTAACTTTAGCTCAGATTGAATACAAATTCTAAGAATCTACAAGCCGTGCCCTATCAATAGACATGTTTATTTGCCATAACACGTGAACCGTGTCAAATTCAAAATTTTAAGAAAGCTAAACCCATTTAATGAAAAATATATTACGCAAGTACAGTTCGCGTAATATTGCAGTCAACCTGCACATGTATACAACGAAGAACCGAGGAAAAAATAACGTATGCATTGCATCAACATGTTAGACGAATGTTCACAAGTCATATACTCTCTATTTTCAAACGAATATAAGTGCAAGTGTAATATATGTTCCAGCACACCCTCGATGGTAGATGTGTGCAAATTTAAAGTGTGCAAGCAGTCATTTAGCTAAAGCTTCAGTACTTTGACTAGCTAGAAAAAATTACAAGAACTGAGAACGAATAAGGAAGTTTTTCTAGTCAATTCCAATTGTATTACTCTCTAAACATTTGCTGCTTTATCCTACAATCGGAGTTGGCTTCAGATAATATCAGCCAGGTTATGTATTGTAGAGCTCTTTTAGTAATACGCTTACTTAGAGGTAGATGTCTTTTAATATATAGATAGACGCTTTCTTAAATTGCATTACTAAAGAACTGGAATACTCATATGATCTGCGTCATATCAACTACACTAGCTCTAAAATTGACGAAGCGGCGTTGTTTAAAAAGGGTAAAGGGAACCCCGTTACCTTCACATATACATTGTATGAGTGCGGGCACCGAGTGTCTAAAATCCTCGCCATATTACGTTTCTACATTTCAGTCATAAAGCATAGTATTAATATTAAATAATTTTTCCGAGGGTCCGCGCTGTGTATTGCGTACCATAGACCTGACCTATCAAAAAATGTAATGAAATATAGTAGAAAACGCTCTTTATACTGCTAGCTAAATTCATAGACTGGGTGAAAAAAAAATGTCAGCTGTGTTCTACTTCAATTTTCCTCAGTAGTTATAACCTAATAGTTAGCGTCACTTTATATCTTGGTTTCCGCCAGTATCATTTACGAGTTACACGACGCAGGGGTGTTGGAGGTTAGTGAAAGATCAATCCAGCCCCGACAAGTGAGGGGCCAAGAAAACGTCCTTTGACGGGTAGAATGTATACGTGTATAAAGTCAACGTTCGAGTTAGCAAGTAATCCCACAGATGAACTGTGGCGCTCTACGTCTTTCTCTCGTGCCTCCCGGGGGGACATATCTCATCCAACGAACAATGTCTCTGAGCCAGCAAGGACCAGCAAGCAAGCAAACGCGAGAACCTTGCCCGTCGTCCTGGCCTTTCGGGTTCACGCCGGCTCCCGATGCTGCCGCAGGAAAGGTTCCTCTGCCATCCATCCTATACACGCTGCTTGTGTGCCTACACTCTTCCGCTACCGCGGCTTCAACCTTGCGTTGTTTCCGCCTACCACCTTTCTTCTCTTAAAACAAGCCTCTGTGCTTGGCTTCACTGCGCCGAAATAGAGGAGTGAAGCGATTCAAGACACGCAGACAAAGAGAGAGTATAAGGCAGCACCGCAAGGCAATGAACGACAACGGCCGTTGCTAGTGCTGCCCTTTACCAAGTACGTAACCCGAAAAAGTTGATGGAGAAGCATTCCTCAAGTTTCCCGCCGAACGTTTGCAGAGCTTTGTGAATGCATAGTTCTATTTGAGAAAGGGGCAATGCCGCACACGAGGTCACACTTGCTAGCGTTCCACCCCACCCAGCCCCAGAACATAATTTAACCTGTGTCCTGTGTCGTTCGACGTTGCCTTTACAGGAGGGGTTCTTGGTTCTTCTCAACAAAAGTACAACCCCTCCGCGCACTTTATAAAGGACAATTTTCGGCAATTAAGCTATAACTCGTAGCTGAAGGCACTGGGCGACCATGCTCTAGGTATTGCGGTACAGTGTAATGCATTCACTCGAGCAGATATGTGAAAGCTATGCTTAATATATTCACAACTAGTAGTTTTCACTACAACCAGACACATAACAGTGTACTTTTCGAAATTACGGATCAGTGTCTTCGCACTCTCTTGTTTCCTATGTATACCTATATTTTTTATTTTTAATGGGCATCACCTTTCGAATGTTGTTATTGCAAATTCGATTGAGGTGGATGCATTAGCAATAATGCTATTTAGTATAATTCGTATGGACCGACTTGTTAATTTAAATGGTAGATGAAAAGGAATTTGCATACTAGAGTCTTGTACTAAATCAGTAAAGTTGAATAAACGTTTCATAATAATATTATTTATGTTAATTTGGATTCTCACCTAATTATATTTAACTTATTGCATGGAAAGCTTGTATTCTTATTCTAATAAGGTTCAACCTGTATAAAATGAATAATGTGAGCTTCACTGGAATAATTTTATGCGAAGCGGTTGAACGAAGTCAGTTACGAAAACCATGACCAAAGCACTACAACTTGATTTACTATCATTTCAAACCTTTCCACACTGAGAAGCACCTAGCTGCTAAACTCCACCTTCAATTAAAGGACATCAGTCACGCTAAAGTCGAAATTGTCGTACCCCACTCGACGAACGGTGACTGAAAGGGAGTCTCAATACCACCCGGGCGGTGTAAAATATTCATCTACTTCAAAATATATAAGAATATGTAGATTACAATTTATCTCTTAGAGTTATAGAAAAAGCGCCAAGTGACTAATTTTCTCAGACCTAGCTTGACTCATTCATGGAAATGTTACAAACTATGAATATTCCAATAGGCTTAAAACTTTCTCTTTATATGAAAAATCTATGTGTATAAATCCCTAAAGATATAAATGCGTAGTAGTACAGTAAGCCAAAATACAGATGTTGAATGACATCCAGACGGCATCAAACACACCTATAAATGTAGAGGTCATTTCGAAGTAGGTCTTAGAGCTAAATAGACATGGAAAACGGGTAGCGATAATAGTCACCCTTCATCCAATAAGTGAAATCTCATCCGGACGATTATCTTTGCTTTTAAAAGTACGGTGCGTCAATGAAAAACTCAGTCGTAACTGAACGTATATCTGTTTATACATAATGACTATATAGGAAGTTCAAAATTATTGAATGTCCCAATTACTTCTATATTTCAGGTACTAAAAACTGGGTACATTGAATACGCCGATGCCAGCAAGGCCCCAACAATGCTTTATGCAAGTCCTTGTAGCTGTATCGGGTAAGTGGCGTATAACTGAAACCCAGATTTATGCTTGACTGGTATTGCTCACATGGTTAGTGTAATCTAGCAACTTAAACAAAGTAGCTGCTTTTTCTACAAGCCCTCTCACTTAAGGCACTGAACGTCTCAATCAAGTACAGAAAGCTGCGTGAAACCAGTGTTAATTCCTTGCTCATAGCTGCAAAAGCTATGTGAGTTAATTAAACCAGGCATACCTAATTTCTACAGTCCATCTAGAAATAAATGATAGTGCGTTGATTTGATTGCCGGAGCTCTACAAGCGACATATCCAAGACAGATATTTCGCAGGATCTGGAAACCTTCTAATCTATTCCACGAGGCCGATATGAAGCTTTCAACACTTCGGTTGTCATCCACATGTGGGAATTTATCCGCCACGCACGTCTGGGCTACCTCTCTAAAACAAATAAGCAACTGAAGGATCTCAAAACCACGTTTTCGGGTCCTGTGAAGTAATGAAGGTAATGGAAGAAACATTATTTGGTAGTGACATTAAGTAAGCTTGAATTCGTCCGATGTATTGAAGGAGCTTGCTTATGTTGGCACTCAATGAACAGATGGTAAGTTTCCTAAAATAGAAAATCTTGCGTAATCGAAATTCTCAATAGTTACTGGTTTCGTAAGGCTTAAAACCTCAAGAAACACCACAGGCCTCAACATTGATGATGAGTTGCCCCAGTGGTTTCAACGAGAGCGGTACCAGCACCTATGAAACCTCTGTGCAACGGGCATGGAATACCCCGCATCGATTACAAATTCCACAGAAGGTGAATGAGCGATTTGATTTTCGCCTAATTTGTTTATCCAAGGGAAAAGCTAAGGTCCTTTCCAGAATCGGTTCGAATGGCATTTTTATGTTTTGCCCCTCATGGTCATGTTTCATGGATGCCTCCCAAATTCAACGGCCTCGAAAACTGGCGTTTCAAAACAGGCATAGCCCTAAGGTCTCAGCTGCTTAAGTCAACAACTCATCCTTCGCAAAACTCGTCAAGCGAAATTCAACCATGTTTCCAGTGAATCCGACGAATAGCGCCTCTAGTCGGACGCAAGGGGGTTGGGCAATCAGAAATTCATTGCTACCCCGCCCAAGATTCCACGGCAAAATAAGGCGAACAGAGAACGTTAGTGGCTGTCTGTTACTCAGCTGGATGCAAAGATCACGAGGCCGCTTCAAAATCGAGATCGTCCAAAGGCCCGTTGTTGTTGAAAACAATGAGAGTGCCCACTTTCTAAAGTTTTGTGTAAAGTACACTTTTGTACACTTTTGTGTAAAGTGTTACGCAGCACATATATATATATATATATATGCGTAAAAATGCGTAAAATTCGTTTCGAGCAGGCGATGTGCCAGAAACTTCCAGTCAGTTTTTAGATGTCTATCTGATTTTTGGTCTTTGCCTAGTGTTGTTCAACCTATTTGGATTCCACTCTAACCTTAGCCGTCGCATCCTCAAGGGCAGCTTTAACCCGGCAACTGGGTGTGATATGGTACTCGGTAACCTGGCAGCCATAAGATAATAACCACGTTTGATTGCATGTGTAGGCAGAGTAAGTCGGAGCCGGAGTTGCTGGAGTGATGACTCAGCGGACTTTGGTAATTATGCTGTCGACGTTTGAGGCGCTTCGTCTGCTGCGCGCGAATAACTGCCCAACACTTCGGCCATACAAGATATGCAAAGTTATGTTGACTGGCCTAATTTTTGCACCATCCAGGGGCACTTTTCTGCATGCCGTAGCAAAATATGTTAGGGTTTTGTTGTCATCCGTATAGTAATGGATTACAGCAAAGCAATGCAATTTCGAATGACTTTGTTCCATTTGCAGGAAAAAGCATTGATGTTCCGTCGTAGACCAACATGCTGCTAATACGGAAAGTCTACTAGTCGATGTATCTGGAATTTTTACACAAGATTATCATTTACACGTAGAGGCTAAATGACCATCGTTGAGGACTCTGTCTCTTGAGCTCGGAGCTCACACATATCACATATAACACGAACACATATCACAATACTTCGGACAACCATATGCACACAATTTCAATGTCTGTCTGACAACAATCGCTTGGCCCGTTTTCACAATCGATATTATATCGACTTTATCGAAGACTTGTAAACACTAACACGTCACCAATAATCAGACTTTTATAGATTACCTTTGTAGGGCATTTCAAAATCTGAATATATCTAAGTAAGTTATAATGAGAACGACTTAGTAGAATTTTAATTCCCATGGTTTTCACGGTCAAATGTATATTATAATACCTAGATTAGCTGCGATACGAGAGCACTTTTAGTGAATCGTGATAATAGGTTCGGTCCTGAAGAAATGGTGAGAGTTGTAGATCCTGCTGGGAACGCTACAGCGGAAGAAGCCAAAGGCAGTCCTGCCATGTTCCGACGTACGCTCCCATACACTCGTCCCAATTAGAAAACACTAAGAGGGTTTGTACTTAATAGAGTAACAACAGCAGCGATATCAGTCGCGTTATTTGTTTTTGCTACGAAGGAATCACTTCGTTGTTGTCCTCGAGGCATAAAATTCTACAGGGACCATCCCTGAGGTACAGCAGTTGCAGTGTGTGCAGGACCGTAGCGGGTTGCAGACCAGTGATAACATAAGGACCTCCACAAGTGGCAGAACTTTTAAGTGATATTCGAATGGCTAAATCGATAAAACCTATGAGGACTAGACCTTCACGAGGCAAGACATGTTAAATGAACACGTTTGTCACAAAGAATTTGTAACCGGAAGCCAAACCTCCGACCTGCCGAGACTATGATCGTTATGATATATTTTTCATATGCGTGCTCATCCAATATAAACACACATATAGTACCGCTACGCGGAGACCGCCCGGCGCTCGGCATATTCCACATATTGGGTATCAATTATGTTAAAATAATGACACAACCCAAGGTGTACGGCGAAATTCTTTTTCTATAGTTTAGTGAAGTCACTTTCATTTTTCGTCGTGGTTTCGTCCTAGAACGCACTGTTGCTGTTGACACCGTCGATCCCATTTAGGTCTGCATCTCTCTTGGTCCGTGTATATTTTGTGAGAACATGCGATAAATACATTGCTCGTATAGGATATCATTCTATGTCGCGCTTACCTTCTTCGTTTACATTTTGCTGTTAGCGTTGCGATTTTAATGGCACAGAAAAAGTTATCATTCGATTTCTATTATTGAATTTTAATTTTGAAGAAATTTTACTTCCCAGTGGTTAACAATTATTGTAGCTTAGAACGGTTTATGTCAGAAATTTTTTGACGACAAGAATCGGACAAGCAAAACGTGGACTGAGTGCCAAACTTTGTTTGTAATCAAGTCCAGCTCTTATAAAAACAAATAAAGAATCAAAATTCAAATACTCGTTGGAGACCAGGGACACGAGTACCTTTAGTTCAAACTTTGGTTAAGGCATACGGAATCTGACTATTGTTGATTACGATATACGATAGAACGCAGCATATCTAACAACATAACTAATGCTAAATGAAATCTATGCTAAATTAATGCTAAATGAAAATAGACTCCACAGAAGGCCAAAATTGTATTATCATTGAAGAGTTAAAACGACCTCAGCTAACGGTAACATATTTACCTTTTTGGGTCGTGGTGAGAAGCGCCACTTGGAGGAACGTCAATAATAAATAAAGTCATTTTATAAAGGTCGCAAGAGATGCTTGTCCACCACATTGGAGAAGCTTATCGAATTGTCTTTATAGGGGTGGATATGGTACTAAGATGGGCCTCCTGTAAGACATGGCCACCAGAACGAGACAAAATGAGTCAGGATCCAGAACTCACCCGTGAAACGGCTAGGGAGGAAACAAACAATGGGACATGAATGAGATGCAAAACCTGCACAACACCCTTAACGAGGAGGCCTATACCGGAAGAGTAGACTAGCACGAGTATAGATACGGTGAAATAACGTACTGTCTAACCCAAATATCCACAGGCCATGAATGGTATCAATAGCACCTCCGCGGAACAGAAAAGACTCCAAGCAATATGTGTTATCTATGACATAGAGGACCGATGACGTGATTAACATTTTCAAAAAAGTCAGCTGTTCGGGGATGCAAAAACTGAGTTTAAACGACAATTAAGGCGGCTTTTTAATACTGACTTTATGACGGGTTAGACATTCAAGGTGAAGACAAATTATGGCAAGCGCTTATGTTGTAGAAGCTGTTTTGAAACACTAGGATGTACTGCGAAAAAGATGCAGCTACTTTGGGTCCCAACAAAGCATTGCTTTTTCGCCCGAGTTTAATGAAAGCAGAGTGCTCCTGGATTTGCTGAGGAGATACTAAAATAAAAAAGGATCAGGAACTGCGGAATTCCTGGTTTCCAGTGGTTAGTCCACTGCATTGAAATCGTGGTGTAAGTCGTCAAAATATATCTATGCTTCAATTTCGTTCCGACATTTTATAAATATATCGTGAGTCCAGGCAAAAGAAAGGAGGTGGTTTTTAATGGGTCAGGTCCTTCCTCAATAGAAGAGGAACAATTCTATAGAGAATCCGATGTATGAAATGTGCATGTATGTGTGCGTGTGTATGAAGCCTATTTTTCTTTAGACTAAGTAGCCGCCCCTTTAAACTTTAAAGAAATAAAGACAACGCAAAAACCATGTTGAGCCAATGATACATAAATTCCGCAACTGAAACGTAAGAATTAAACCAAAACACTTTAGTGCGTGAGTAAACTAAGCTTCGAGTCCCCAAAAATTGAGAACAGTATGTTATCTTAAAAGTAAGTGATCTGTATTGATGTAATTCAGATATTCCTGCTACTACTAGTTCCTAATTCCCGCGTTTTGTAGGGGAAAATGCCGGTACAACTTGTTCCTCGGCCTTTTGGCCGAGATCAAAGCGAATACTTAGCATGGTTTTGCTTTAGGTTTGAGACTATGATCACTAAATTGTGTCCTTAATGAGTGGCTATCTCTTCTTTTTAAACTAAAAATTGTCATGTATAAAGGCTAAGATCGTAGCATGATGTGAACTTGTATTAAGTGAACAGTATGATGACACGTTTAGAACGCGCTTGTGAAACTTCTGCAGCGTCAGTATTTGAGTACGGGGAGTTCATCTGTGTGTGCACGACTAATGCAGATAACGGAATAGGGAATATTTAGCTCTGTAGGAACCCCCTGTCCTGCCAACAAAGTAAGGAACAGCTGCTCGTTTATAGGGGTAGAGGGACACGCTGTGGAGTATTCCATCGTAAGAGGCTGTCAAAGCTAAACGTCCGGCGTTATTCTCGTTACAAAACGGTAGAGTCGAAGGTAAAATGGGAAAGGAATGAGAAGCTTCCCAAGTATACGCTCTCGTTCCCGGACCATGGAGAAATATTGACTTAGGAAAGATCGCTGAACAAAAAAGGGATGTGAGCATCATTGTAAGCTTTTCCATCACGGAAAGCGTTACCGAACGTTTACATTATCTAGGAAAAAGGGGCATCTGCGCGACATACGTTTTTGTGTGGAATATCCGGAATGCAGAACCTATAACACTGAATTTTGGGAACTTTTTTTCTAAAAATGATTACGTCCTTAGAAAATATTGCTATATTTTTATCTCGTCGTTGAGTACTACGCAACTCGCTCACTTGGAAAGCTTTACGAAAAAGCTGTTGCAGCTTTTTCAAGGTATTTATTTAAATGTATTTATATAGAATTGTACAGCGCCATTGACTCGCCGTCGCGTGCCTGAATCTGCCCGTTGTAAAGCAATGAATGGTATAATGTTATTTTGACGTATTGAATTTGGTACATGAATTCATTTTTGTATGCCTGTATACCCATTTGAGATGACTATTATTTATACATAAAATCACTAAATTTCATTAGTGTGGCAATCTATTAATCCGGTTGAAAGGTCCATTGCTAACTCACATTGCCCAAAAGGGATAAGGATGCCCAATTCAATCACTCCAATTTATCTTAATTTTTGTATAATCGTTGCATTTAGCATTCGGATTAACCGATATTCATGCAGAATACCATTTTGAGTATCATTTTGCTGCAGTCAGAGCGGCACCAGATTTCGTCAGTTTTAGCCAGCGGAGATTCGAACGTGCATACGGAATAGCGGGGCGGGAGGTATGTATCAGCGCGATGAACCGCAGGCGAGCGCTGGTTATGTAGATGTAGGGCAATGCTAACAGATCGCAATGACACACAATACAGAAAACGTCAGAACGTATGGCTTGAATAGCGGTTCCTATTAGAGAGAAAACGGGCAGTAGGTCGCGATACTCTTCATCTTTCGCTTCTTCAGACCATTGCGCAACCGTGCGTGTGAACTTCGTCGCCGTACGATGAAGGAGAAGAGCCGGAGTCAGCGCCTCTCTGGATCTGAAAGGGTATATCGAAGCCTAGCTTGATCGCGCACGTCGACTGTTGGAAGGTAGCCATTCGCACTTGATAGCCATTCGTTCATCTCTGCTTTAGTCTGCTTGAAATCTATATATATATATATATATATATATATATAT
>MNPL01004254.1:0-18649 GCA_002081605.1 Tropilaelaps mercedesae
TAATAATAATAATAGTAATAATAATAATAATATTATTAATAATAATAATAATAATAATAATAGTAATAATAATAATAATATTATTAATAATAATAATAATAATAATAAATGTACTTTATTTCAATTCAGCATCGTGTATGAAGTAAACCGCAATGCACTGCGGTACCATCAAGTGGATGCACAGGCATTAAGCTATTGCGTCGTCCCCATTGGATTGTGCAACTAATCAGACGTTGCAGCGATCGGTCATTGTTCAACGCTCTAACGATTGAGATTTTTCTATAGGGAAATTACAATCAAATACATTGAGCTGATTAAATCCGAATGTTGTTTGCACACTCCCAATGACTTGGAGCATAAAATTTCCTAAGTTGTTTGTAGGTATGTCGCAATAGTTTTTTTTACATACGAAAGCTGCACGAGAGTGCCGTCGACGAAATGGCAAACTGGAAATAGTCAATTTTTAGTCGTCTTGTAATTGTGATTTCGGCTTAGCACAAAACGACTTCACTGCGCGGCGGCCGCCTATTTCGAAATGCTTCCACGACGAACTCATCCGCCGTGGAAGCATCGATGACGGAATTAAAAATATATACAATGGAAGGTCTATAAAGTGTGTGAAAACTATGCTGTTTGTTCCTATCATGCGTACAAGCCACTTGCTTAAAGCGCATATTTGTGACGGCAAAAGCCCTGTTCGCTTAGATGAGGCAAAATATCACTGTTGTGTTTTGCGAATGCATTTGCGAGGTCTCATGGGGCTCTCTTCAGTAGGTTATGCTCTGCAAGTTTCATCTACTTGTTAGAAGAAAAGGTATGCTCAACCAAAGTTACCTCACAGCTACGCAATCCCTGACAGCACCGAGTTAGAGGCAGCCTTTCAAAAGTGCCATCTGACAGCAGGAGGGTAGCAACCGTTTTCAGACACTCGTACACTTCTCCACGTGTGCGTGACCTTTTCAACTAACGAACACAGGCAAAATTCATTAGACTAAGTACAGTTATGATGCAGCTTTGATCCAAGCGGCAAGACATTTTTCGTGTCTTTGGTGACCCTAACAAAGAGCTTGTTTTCACAGTCCCGAATTTCTGATCACGCCGCCAACAGCTGACATGTGGGCATTGAGGAGTGACGCCATCGCTCTGAATGCAATCGAAGTTCGCGGACCTTCACTTACAGCTGCGTCCCTGCGCACGGGGTGTCATTCAGCACTCGTTGAGTGCGTCGTCGAGGGACGGAATGCCTTCCCTTGTGTCGTCATTGTGCAGAATTGAAAAACTCAGTGTCGAGTACGTGGATGGTGACACAAAACGGTCATCGCAGTAGAGCCCAATCGTAACCACTACAACAAACGCCAGTCGGCAGTGTCTCCATTTCCTGGTTCCAACTAGCCCTAACTGTTCTCTTGATAGTGGAGTAGGTCCTACTGCCTTTCTCGCTCTTTGTAGGCCGCGTCGCCCGGTAACTGCAAGAGATAACTTCATTTAGTCAAGGAAGAGCGTTGCTCTAACCGTTTTCATCGTCTTTCACGCCATGTACCACGCTCCAGTTTGCAGAGTGGCTAGCGAGGACGGGCATGAGCAAAAAACAACATACACACACAGTTTAGGTGAGGTTCGAAGAAGATCAAAAAGCCAAATAATGACGTCATAGCATGCAGCCTACCCTTACTTACCTCCGGTCGACGTTTGCTCCTTTTGAGGGCACGTATCCGTCATGATATGCTCTATCATGTACCCCTCCCTTTCCCCTACATTTTCCGGCAGTCCCACCGACCCTTCTCCTGGAAGGAATAGTCGCCGCTACAGGCCTGTATCTATGACCAAACAATGCCTTGTTTTCCAGCCCCAGTGTATGCCTCTCTTCTCTCCCTCTTTCCTCGCGATTCCCCATCTCTCTCAAGGTGTTTCCCGCTTTGACACTGCAGGGAAACTATATGGATATGAATTTTGTACCGGCTGACAAGTCTTAGGAGGAGGGCAGGGTCGTGTTAGATTGAGGCGGGTGTCAGTAAGTAAAGGGGGTTGTTTGTGGTTGGTGGGGTACGGCTACTGAAAGCGGGCGGCATATGCAAACAAGCTTTCATTGGCCGTCCGGCCACCACCACCACCTGGTGCAAAAGCCGCAGTCCTTTGCGCTCTCCCGTAGAGTCGCTCTTATTCTCATAAGACCATACGCACGCATCGCCTGCGCTGGGCGCCGTCGAGTGTTGCGCGCAACGGCAGCTGCGTGCCCTGTCCCGATCCGGTACGGAGTCGCCGCTAGGCTCGAGCACTTTTGTGACGGCCTCCTCGCTGCGAGTTCGAATGACGAAAAAACCCCCAAAAACGATTTTGGTGGCTACCGTTTGGGATGGGACGTTCGAGCGGTGTGGGATCGAACTCGAAGAACGCATTCCGTCCGGCGGCGTCTACGGAGAATGCCGTCGATGACATTGGCGCGTGCTTCTAGTCCTTAGACTTTCTCTTGAGCTTTAATCCTAGTTTAATACAGAAACCTAACGAACACTCTCACCACGCGTAATCCACAGGAGTTACTACAGTGGCGTCAGGTTTTTTCCTCCGTCGCCCTGGCGCCGCATCGTTTCGTTACTCGGCCGGTTATGCCACTTCATTTTTCGTCGTTGTACGAGTCTGCCGTCGATACTCCACCGGTCAGAGCACTTGATCAGGTTGGCCGCAGCGTTCGGTGCAACAAACTTCGGTGGTCTACTCTGCCTGTTCGTGCTTTTGAGTTTCGGAACGCGCGGCTTTGCGAGTCGGGTAGTGCCTTGACCACGACGGTTTATATTCGATTGTCCCTTAATGAAGCCTTGATCTCGCTATGTCTCCTATCCGATGTCGAGTTCGGGGTGGCTCTGGGGGGTGCATTTGCCTCTGCCTTGAGGCGACCGGAGAAGGAGTAGAGAAGACGTAGGTGGGTGGTCGGGTTCGATTCCCGCCGTTGAACGTTTACGTTTATATGGGATGATCCGTCCTACGACGTAGTACGCAGAGCGGTACCGTAAACGATAAATACTGGTTAATGCTCAGACCTAAGTATAAATTAAATTTCCTGTCGGCGAGGCATGTACGACGCTGCTAAGAGAATAGCTTTCGTGTCAGTCTGTTATCAAACCATCGAATGACGTCGAATCGTTCTATTCTTCAAAGTGTCATTTCGCTAACGTGGTTTTACAGCCGCTGCCATCTTGGTATAGATGACCTTGACGCTCAAATTAACAATGCCTGAAGGTCACCCGGCTGCTGTACATGATTTTCCCCGCTTCGTAATTGTTGTCGATCTTGTAGGCGTGTTTCCGCATTTTTCCTTCGGCAGTCCATTGGCGTGCGCGTCGAAGCAACCACAAAACATTTCCCGATCTATTCCATCCTTTTTTTGGGCGCTAATGCTATGTCATTCTGGGAGCATGTCGTGATTCCGAGGCCACAAATCTACTCTATCTGCAACTGCAAGTTCGTCATCATGTCACTGTGAGGACGTTGTCACCCGGAGGAACAGTACGAGTTCAATCAAATCCTGCGGAGACCTGAATGCCGTAAACGTGACATTCAGGTCGCGACTGTATTTAGGGGACGTTCTCTAGCAGCACCATAGCCGTTTTTGAAGGACCTGTAGGGCGTTGGAGCGGTTTCCGGGGAACGGAACCGCTTTATTTGTGCGTGTTCATAGACATTGCCGAGCGACCATGTAGCATCAGACCTCAAAGTATGTTGTGACTTTCTACGAAGCTCCGTTCCAGAAAACCAATGTTCATGAATGTGGGTCACTCTTATTCCAGTAGTGCGGGTTTCGCCTGGCTCACGTTTCCCTTAACGTTGACCGTTATAATTACTATGGCAGTGTGTGTTTCACATTGTTCGTAAATATTTCACTGTCTAATTGGAGAACGCCCATCGCGAAAACTATCGCCTAACTACCCGGAGTAAGTTAGAGTCGTGTACCCCTTCAGAGCACAAACCATCCAAACCGAACGAACTAAACCACGTGTACGAAATCTATTAGTCAGTCACCCACGTTTGCTCCACCTTCGCCAAACGGAAAAAACCAAACATCCATCATCAATTGAGGACCGCTCCAACGTTCGTATTTCATAGGCGGCCTGTTCCCGGTCCAGCCGAATCAACATCGTCTGCGCTGTTTGGATAGGTGTTAGACGGCGCCCTGTCCTTGTTAGTCGACGAGGGGTAAATTCGCTTGATTTGATGCCGCGAGCAAGGGGCTTCAGAACTTCGGCAAAGTCGGGAAGCGGTCGAGATCCTGCACGGTTTTTTTCCCCGTCGACATCCTCGAGCCTGGCCGCTGACCGCTAGCCAGGACACTGGGTTACTGAGTCGCTCCAAAGTTCTGGTCGGCAGGCATCTTCCGTCGGGCCCGATCAGATGTAGCACCACTGTTGTCGGCTTTGTGCCCTCCTCCATCGTTCTTCCTCCGCCATGCCCCCCCGCGTGCAGCGAAATCGAACTCGGCGTGTGGCAGCTGCGAGGACTGTTCCCGCATCGTTGTTACTGGCCGTGTGTCGTAGTTTTTGGCCCCCACTTCTTTCCTGTTTGTCGTGTCCAAATGCATCGAACGAACCCGACCTTCCGCGAATCTTGAGGCCAATCACCCAAAATGTTCGTTAATTGAATTAGCTCCCTAATCAGACTGGAGGTCGGCGGACCGACGTCGGCAAGTGCAGTCTCTTGGCAAACCTAAGGCCTCGTAGAAGGACGAAAGGTACCAATGTGGACTAGGTAGACGTTCAAAGGGTCCTTATGGTGGGCGACACTGAAAGCGGCCGCACTATTTAACGCAGAACTCGCTGGGACGGACGAACTGGGGAGCTTTGAGGGGACGTTTGACAAACGAGTATTCGTTACGCGAATTATAATGAATGAATCCGTCAATTGCAATTTATTACACATGTCATTGTTGTACATTATTCACTAACCGTGCATACGGCGCTTATGTAGTCGATCTGTGTGCGACAAACTTTCAGCGCACAGTTATCGACTAGTAGTTGTTAGCCTAGGATAGTTCGTCGACAATTAACTGTTACTTGTATAGTCGGAAGTTTGCCTGTGAACCTTCGTCGTCGACAGGCTAAACGTCGCCTCAGCATGGGAAGCTATACGAACACAAACGCTGTATTCGGTCAGAGTCGACAACGGCTTCTTCCTGACAAGCCGAACGAATTTCGCTGATTTCCTCCTCGTGGGCAGAGATCTCATTGGACCTAAGTCACTCGTCAATTCGCATTGGCCCAGAATTGACCTATACGCGGGGGACACCCACCGCCAGAGAGCTTTGCCGCAGCATCGAATGCCCAAAAAGTCCGCCGAACAGTTCCGGCTGTCAAACCTCTCTGTCACGTTCGTCATGTTCGTGCCGCAGCACTGGCACGCATAAATGGCACGCATGGCACGCCGATTAGTTATGTCCCGCCGTAGCAGACGCCGAATCGAGCTCCGTCGACGGACGCGTTCGTCGCCGACGCAGCCTAAAACAACTCGACTTTGGGTTCTCGTCGTTTGCTTAGTTTGCCAACGTCGGTGATCAAAGAAAGACCGCGGATGCACAACAAACAATAAATCAAATTTTAAGTGCGACTTCGTCAAATAAGTGTGTTTTTTTTTTTTGCCAGACTGATGATGAGGTTGGCGATTTCGACGAACTCCGAAGGTGAGCAGCGCCATAGTAGCACCGCTTTTACATGAATTGTTATTAATGGTTTATGGCCAACCGTTGGCAAAAACGCTGTAACGGACGATGTTCGAATTCGCCGACTAATAAACATATTCATGCGACGTCGTTAGCGCTACTGCGTTAAAACTCCGAAGAGCTAAAGCATTCGTCTTCATTTTCGGTAACGCTGTAAAGGTCATGGCGTTCCGTGGTCTATTTAGTGTCTTCCTTCCGGCGTGTTTCAACTCTCGATACGCAAAACGAACGCACTTTTGTTATTTGTCGTTGCTTTCGCGATAGTCAATATTCTGGATTCGCGTACGAAATGCGGTGCTACGCTTAGACTACGTTTGCTGTTAATTTGTGTTTTTTTTTCCCCCACGATGCCGATGCGCTGCTACTCGGTCGTCGACGACAACGATTTTCTACATCGTCTATGGTGGGTAAATATAGTTTTTACTCAGTCTACGGGTAAATATCGTGGGGGTTTCGGGTATGGGGGTTAACGGTGCGATCAATCTACGCCTGACAATTGCGGGGCTGTGTTGGACGGTTTTTGTTGGCTGTCCCCATAAACGCAGAAGACCGAAGGAGGAACATGACATCCAGCGTCGTCAGATAGCAACAGAAAACATTGATAGATCGCATTTTGCCGCCTTTTCACTGCCTAGACATCGCGCGCATCCATTATCGCTTATTTCATCATGGCCGTCGAGGGATTCCATTTAGTCTTGTGCATTTGCGCGTGTGGGGAAAGAGTCGGGAGGCATTAAACAGGTCGCTCTATGGGATGAGGCTGGTGCAATGCCTCGGAACAGGGGGCGCGAAATCTTTCCGAAGTTTGGGGCAGGCAGGTTTTGCGTATTGGGTCGCGTCGGGCAGGGCAGAAGAGCGACTTCGTGATAAATGATCTCTTTGGCGACAAGTGGCGAAACGCTCCGCCCGAAGTCGAGGCGACGCGCGTGTCGCGTAGACGCGCGTGTGCCGACGATGGTGGGTTGCTAAATTTATTCGAGATCACATTGTCTCCCCGTTGTTGACTCCGACTAGTCCCGAGTTGCCCCCGTGAGGCGAAACTGGTGCCACCACGTGACCGCACGCCGCCCGATAAAGTCTCCACCATTTCGTTTGCCCCGTCTATCTATCCATCTCGCAGCTGGGGCGGCTGTCTCATCGGGTTAGTCGACTGGCTTTTTCCTCATCTAAAGCAACAAAAAAAAGAGCGAAAAAATCGGGGAAAGGTAACAGGGAACGCTTTTCATGAACACTGCCTAAAGACAACCCCCCAGTAAAACTGCGCCAGCTATGCGGCACACGGATGTTACAGGACAACGGGTGTCCCGTTACGCACAGGACAGCGCTCCCGAGAGTTTGGAGCCAGTGCACCGCTCCATGCAGCACCAGGATGACCGTCCCGTCCGGTGAGGTTCCTCTGGATAGGAGGATCTGGTAAACGAGTGCAGACCTTGAGAGAGCCGCCACCCACGAGCGGCTGTGGTTGCTGATAGGACAGTGGATCCGGTGAAGGCATCGGGGAAGAGCCGGGGCAGCGCCGCTCGAGGGCGGTTGCCGAGGTCGTCCATCACGCGCCGACATGACGTCCATGTCGTCCTCATCTGCCATCATAGCGTGGATGTGATGCAACAGCGAAAACGATGCCGGTACAGTGAAGGCCTGCGGCGTCCTGGTGGATGCCTGGAGAAGGCCGAAGGCTGCGAACGCTCGAGGGGAGGTATCCGAGACCGAAATTGCTCGCAGCATCGACGCTAAAGTGGGCGTATGACGTCACAGCGGGAACAGCGTTGCGTGTGCGTCTCGGGTGTTGCCCACGTGCCCGTCAGACCTGTGGAATATTGCGTTTTTCCTGACACCAGTCGGTGTCTTTTCGTGTTTCTACGAGCTTCACGCTGAACGCTGGGCTTCGTCAAGAGGTCGAGGATTTCACGAGTTGGTGTAAGACGAAAAGGAGCTGTTTGGCAATCCTCAAAGGATATTGAATTTTGAGATGCTAGTCTAGGGATAGCTTCGCGGGTAGACAGAGTAACCATGATACGCGCAACTCTCAAGGATGAAATTAAACTAACGTACGATGATCCACATACAGTTGGTTCTAAACGTACTGAGGTGCTATTTACCAAACACACACACACACACACACACACACATATAAATATGGGCCAACCATGGGTTAAACTCAAAACAGCCGCCCCTTGTTCTTCGTTCGGCAAGGTTACGCTAGCGACAATCGTAACGTCATTACGCCGACGTGTCGAACAGCGACATAAAAACCGGCTGGTGTCTACTTTACCTTGAACTGCTACACCGATGAAATATTACCTCCGCGTTATTCTTTATCCTTGAAAGATCTGCTTGCAGCCGAACACGTACAGGGAACGATTCCTATGCGCATGGCGGCTTCGGGCAATGCGAAGGTCATCCCAATTTACGACGTGCATGGGTATACGCTTCATATAATTACGCATTACCCTGTAGGTATCGCTTATCAAGTATCCGTACTCTAAAGTGGGCGTGACCGGCTAATGTGTGTTGTATGTTATTCTATGCTGGGCATTGTTTAGGGTGTTTACGATGTACACTTCTGTAATTACAAAATAAGTAGGAAAAAACGTAACGCGTAATGTTACTATCAGCTGGTACATGCGTAAATATATCCAGCCATGGGAAGACGAACAAATTAAGTTCAGATCGCCACGCAAAGAAGTCGTTCGCTTTGTTCGGCTGCCAACCACTTCTGGGCCTAGAACACGCTTGGGGCAGAGGCTTGTATTTTCAAGAACTTCATAAGTTGCCATTAAGTTAGTCACGAGGCAAACTAGAGCAAACGAGAAATTGACGTTCCCAAAAACAATTCCTGAAGAAACATCGTGTAACGCGTCAAGGCACGCGTCTGCATTCTAATCGTTGGTCCACACGGTAAGTTACGGGAACTTGTGATGTTCTGTGTCGCCAATCCGAAACGATCATGCTGAATGCTTTACGCCGCGTGCACTTTCTGAGCATGTCGGCACGCATCTGCACCTCAAAATGTGTGTGTGTGTGTGTGTATTTATGGCGATCCGGCTGGCTGCTACCTTGATGCCTGTCTTGGGATTTCTGAATCCTGGCCTTTATCAAGCTTTATTAATTCATCAATCTACAGGCCAAACATGCTCTCACTCGTTGCTATGCTAAAGAGTTACCCTGGGGATCGTACTTCGGATTCTGTGCTCCCCTCTCAGACCACTAGCGCTTGTCAAGCAGTTCTTCTCCGCCTTTGCTGCAACTGCTTTGCTCCTACTTCGGCCGCCTCTTCGCCTCTCTTCTCCCGTTCGCCCTCTCGCTTGATTCCCTACAGCTCTGGTCTTCTTCTTGGTAGGACTCAGGCGCCTCGAGTTGATTCCTGCTCGTCAGGGGGCGAAGCCTCCAGTCGTTTTCATAGGCCTGTTCCTCCCCAAAAGGGAACGGTACCAGCTTCGTTTGCCGTAGCGAAACCTGCGGAGCTGGACCTGCCCTGAAGGAGTGGCCACTTCGTTGAGGTGGTCCATTGCCCCGGGTGCTGACCGGCGGCCTGTTCGCACTGTGACGGCACCTCACACGCGACGAGTCTTGACTAGTTTGACCTGCGTGACCCCGTCCGAGGGGCGAAATCTTCACTTATAGCAGTAACGGAGCTGTGGGTAGCACCGCCACCACCACCACGTCCGAACCACTTAGTTCGAACCCACGAGGTGGCCGTGTGGACGAAACGACACATCCCCATCGACCCATCGCAATGGTAAAGAAGGTGGCGGTAGCACAAATCCACGTTAACAGTGACGCCCCTTAGGTCACGCAGCAGACAACAACCACGCCAGCCACTTAAGCAGAACTTGCCAACTACACACCGCAGTTACCCTCGGTGGAACGCTTGTACTGACGTTATGCTAATGAGTGCTCCTGCACGCTGGTGTCGGCGGCGTTCCCTCAATTGAAGCAATTGAACGCAGAAGAACGAACTGTTTGCGCTCTTTTCCAATCGGCTGGTGAATGATAAATCGTTAACTCTGGCTAAGTCTGGTTCGGCTATCGTTTCGGGCAGAAGAAACCCGAGACGGAATAGAAGTTCCTCACTTCGCCTCAGGCTAGGTGGATGTTCGGCTGAAGGTCATGCTTCACCGCGACACCGCACAAGCGACGCTGTGCGGAACGACGCCCGGGTTGGGTTTAACGGTCATGGCGAGAGCTGAGCTGTCCAGCGTCAACAGCGTCTTCTGCACAGCTGCTCTGAGAGGCGACATTCAGCTACGTCGTTAATCAGACACGAACGTATTTCGGCTGGTTTGTGTCGCTGTCAATATTGTCATCTTGTCAGTCGAAATTGGCGGTCATGCGATCATGTGACGAGCCAAAAGCCGAGTAAGAAGGCAGAGCTGATAGTCGAGGTAGGGAATGAAAGCATAAGAAATGTATTGATCTTCAGTTATATCGCATAAACTGCGGTCAGTTAGATCTTCCCGGACTATGAAATTCTTGAGATCGGTCGTTCAGCGCATTCGCGTTCGTATTGCGACCGTGGCGGACACGTACGAGGTGCACGAGTTCGAGCCCCGCCGGTGCACATTTATATGGGGAGATCCGTCTTACGAAGTGATGCAAAAAACGCTACCGTGGACGTTGAATGTTGGCTGATGGTCAGGGAAAGAAAAACAAGAAAAAACCTAAAGAAAAACAAGAAACAAAAACTGAAATTGGTCACTTTGCGCTGCGTTATCCCAACGGACTGGACCTGCTTACATAAACCAAGGATTTATGCTGACTGTGAACAGCAAGAAACGCAAAAATGTTATCCAATCAGGCCAGTTAATCGCGTCCGACAAATCTGAAAGTATCGCGTGATCCCTCGACCCAACGACACGTACCAGGTCGTACACCAGGACACTGGGAAATATAATCGTTCGACAAGGCCGCCCCAAGGTCCTACAGGGCTGGTGAGTTAACTATACTTCCGCTGCGCAATGTGCATCGTCCCAGTGAAAAAGTTCTTTATATTGTATATTACAAATAAAGATATTGTCGTCATAGTTTTCCGATAGGCACTGCCTGTACATGAGGGTACGCATTCAAGGCAAACTTCACAGATGTCCTAAGGGGGCTTAGCAAAACGGTGCGGTTGTGCACGACTCCTCATGAAACGCGTTCCCCCTCTGAAAAAAGTCCACCCCGAGGCTTCAACTATGTCTCGATTGCACTTTCCGAAAATCGCAAGGTCACGGTACGAAGTCAGGCATTCTGTACAGCCTGTTTACAATAGCTTTATCGTCTTCTTAATTGTATCCTGGTGAAATAAAGCCAGACCAGAAAAGGCCTTCTTCGACTCCCACACTGGTTTTTGCCTCGTGGGAGAAAACCCCCGTTCAGTTTACCAGCCTTGAAATCCGATTAGTTTCGGCCTGCGTTGTCGCGATTGGCCTGAGTACCTGCATACAGCTGCCGAGGACCCAATTGTGACCTTCAAGACTTTCAAGACTTCGACGACTTCGTCAGCCGATGGCGTAACGTCTAAGTGGTTGCGGTCGACCTTCGGCTCTGCTCGCGCGCATTATATCATCACGGGAAGGAAGAAACAGTTTTAGCAAGCGAAAACGTTCTTAATTGTGAATTATGCAACGAGTCATTCTGTAATCCCTGTCGCGTGTAAACACACCGAACGCCAGATGAGGTTACCTGACCGCAATCGGGGCCGAGCGTGTCCGGGGCTAAGAAAGACGAGAAAGGTGCGACTCTCTATCTCGAGAGTTTGAAGACTTTTGATTAAAAGTTAGCCTCAGGTGTCAACTCGTTCGCACGCCCTCGCTCACGTGCAGGCAAACTCGTAGGACGTAATCGGACTTGTGAGGAATCTTCGAGTTAGACTTTTCCCTACATGGGGCGCACTTCGTAGTTCACCGTTCTTAGGAAGTGTTACCTAGATTGGAAACACTCGTTTGCAGGTTTTCATTCGTTACGGTGCCCGTAGATGAAGTGCAAAATAAAGGCGAGGACGTTGAAGGGCTCGCCACTACAGGGTCGATACGTGCGACAACGGGAAGCACAAGTTTGGGAGTAACTTTTTTTTTAAAGCTAGGCGTCGTTTTACCACGTCGGTGTAAAATATAGCGACGGTCCGTACGGCGAATAATTCAGAATTTCTTCGTCTAAGTGTTTCATAGGCATAGCGTGTCCGTTTTACACCAGGCGGTGGCAACAATACAAACATAATTTCGTTTATTTTTCTCTGACCCATTAGTTTCGGCTTTTGTATGGCACGCGATGTCTAAACAATGCGTGTGTCTGTGTTAATGCTCAGACTCGAGCTTAAAGCTTAGGGTCGAACTCCATTGTACCCAGACACGCTGAGGAACACGGCTCCAGTCGCGTCACTGTCGAACCGGCGGCGACTGTTCGTCGTTAGACGCGTGCAGAAATGTTCTTCGTCCCGCACTTCGTCGTCCCCATGTAATGGCTCAAAGACTGACGCTCCACCTTCAACTCTTGGAGCTCGTATCTATTTTGTCTGTCGACGCTGTTCCATCGTGCGGCTCGAAAGGCCTCGCGACGGAACGGGACAGGCTCTTTTACCATCCGCTATGGCGCTCGCCTTCGTCGCTGAATAAAACCAATTGTCCGATGAGGGCTAAGTTAATTAAAGAACATTGGTATCATGCCCGGGGTGCTTCGGCGGGCTCGAATTGAGTGGCCTGCATTTGACGAAAGGAAGGAGTTCGCCTCGTACTTCATCGCACTCAGCGTTACAGTGGTAGGGGAGAGGGTCCAAGAGAGGAACGTCCTTATCCTGCCCCGCGTCCTGCGCCTTGCGGCTTGTCAGAGTGGATAGTCTGTTCCCTCAATTACCTCGCGTGTCTTGTCTCCCATTGCGAGTTGTCACTCCAGGGCTATCCCGTCCTGTTGGAGCTGATGGCGGCTAGGTAAGGCGAAGATAAAGCAAAAGCACAGAAAAAGGTTTTTTTCTCTTCATGTATCACTTGTGACTGTGCCCGGCCAAGGAAGCCCTCATGAATTACTGTGTGGTCCTCCGTGGTGGATATTTTAAGATGGCAATTTAAAATCTTTTAAAAGGTTTCCCTCGGTTGTGGAAATGTCTCGGTAGTTACTATTTTTGTAAAGAAATTTACTGTCACATAGGGTGAAGAAAGCGGTACAGCAAATTAACTATAATTAAAATAATAACGATTATTATTTTATATTAACAAGATAATAGCGATAATGCCGAAAAAGTCTACTTATACTGATTAAATGCGAAATGCCTTAAGACTGTTTTAACTAAATTTTATAAAATCCATACGCTGCTATGCCTATTTACTAGATTTGTCCTAGCCGTTAAGATAGGAAAATTAGTTCTTTTGTTGTTTACGTGTTTGCTTGACGTAAGCAGACGTTCTTGCTATTTGCAGGGAAAACGCATTACAGCCGACGCATGTCATAGTCAAGTATTATTACTCACTTTGGAGCGAAAAAAGTTTCACCAACTAATAGACGCTTTGCATAAAATATGCCTGCACACCACATATATCTGCATACACATGCAATGCCGTTCAATAAACGCTAGTTCACCAATAAATAGCCTGAACTGTGCGATTTGTACGAGGAGCTGAGTGAATAGTCGGTGCAATCCATCGCCATTGGGACCAGAGGTTACACGTCTATGACTCGAGCTCAGGTAACTCCACTCTCAGTACGACAGGGAACTCAGACCATCACTCAGGTGAGCTGGTCTGATCGAAGGAAGAAACATTCCCGTAGAAACGTTCAATTCAAGTGAGTGCCGGCTTAGCGATGAGACCTGATCCGACCTGGTCGCCCATTGTTCTGAAGACGCTTGTCCTGTTCAGAATGTGCTCGGGAATGAGGGAAAATCTGGCTTCATTAGAATAGGACCGCAAAGGGAGTGTCACGGCAGGCTCGAGGAAGCGGCAGATAAGAGAGACAATAGCAGCTCCTTTTTCCTCGTTGTCCGCCGGCACGATTATGGCACAATGACTCCTCAGTCGGGTGCTATCGATGGAAAACGCTCGCTTCTTCGCCGTTTCCCGTCCGGTGTCTACCATAGATCAGCCATGATTTCGCTGGAACATAGACTCACAGATCGTTTGACCTTCCAGACGACCTTTAGGTAGGCTCGTACACTCAGTGAGGTTCACCGTACATAGACAGCCATCGCTAGCACACTACCATTCCTGGATACCCCGATCACGATTACGAAAGCACTACACGCTGTGACAGACGAAGAGTTTAATGTGAGCTGTCCTGTACAAGAGTACCCAGACCCGATCCCATGGCACGACCGACTCTGAATGCTATTGACCATCGTTGAAATGCCACAATCGCGCTTGAGTCGACTGAATATTTTTAGCACTCGTTTCTAGTCGTTATTTTGACCTTATACTCGTCGATACTCGGTTTGCTTGGACCACTACTCAGAAAATGCTCGCGGAAAAGGCCCCAGACACATGGCGATGCAAAGTGCATGAGAGAAAAAAAAAAAGAGAGCGAGAATATCGAGCGTATCACATTTAGATTTCGAAATGCAAACACATTATATGGCGTTCTGAAGCGGCATGAGTGCCAGCGTACTTCAACGATCCGCTACGATATAATGACATGAATGAAGGTTTTCTGATACATGAAGATGCTGTATGTCAGTCACTCCTCCTGCTTCATGACCTCGCTGAGGTTACACGTTACTTCAGTTGCTGCAGGTACGGACCCATCCATTAAGTGAAGTGCAGAAAAATGTTTGCAGTGCAGAAAACATATCATTGTTTTCACCCGTTAGAGACGATCACCCGCTATTGACCAAACTGCCGGTTGCGAAGCTCGCCAATGGAGATCGCGCCGTTCGTCTGAGTAGATCAGACAAGCTCAACCAATTTCTTGACTGCGCCTGAACAGCGGATTTTTCGTCAGAGGTTCGCGTTCAGAATTTTCTCCTTGACCAAAATCGTTTTGGCCGTTGTTCGGAACAATGTGCAACCTCCCCCGGCGTGCTTCCATCACATCAGAGCGGCTGAGGAGGTTATTCGCGTAAGAAACGGATTTCGCGTCGCCTCCCGGAAATTCAGCATCGGCTCGTTCGCGACAGAGAACAACCGCTCATGTGCGCCCCGGCTTTTGCCGCGAGTTGCAGAATTCTGCCTCGGAGGCCCTAGCAATTGTTGTTGTTACGGCCTTTGTTTCTCGGATAGCAACACGCGTTAAGGCGGCGAACAATTGGCCTGGGAGTCGTGCATAGGCCTGGGAAGGCCCCATTTGTCGGCGTAGTCGGCCTCAGCCGCCAGAAGCAGATGACGGACGAAACCGTCGCATCAGTTCTCTGCTGACAAGCGTTCGAGTCGCTTGCTAAGCTAATTATAACTTTGCATTGAAACAAATGACTTTCGCCGGAGAGACCGAAAGGGAAGAATGGAGCTGACCTGTGGAGAAATCGGTGACTGGGACGGGGCTCCTGTAACCGGCGGGCGGTAACCTATAGCTGGCTCGGTTCGAGGTCGGAAGCTGTTTTTCGGTCTTCCGCCTTCGGCTGGCTGGCAGTAAAACTTCGGCCTGGTAAAAGTGAATTGTTCTGGCTAGATCAGACAAAACGTAGAGAGTTGCGCCCGCCAGTCGAGCTCGGCTGGCTCCGAATAGGTGACCAATGAGAATGTAGGGTAGTTAGTGGGGCGCTTTTCAAGCCAGCCAGACGCTAGTTTACAGGCAGGGAAAGCGTTTTCGAGTTCGCTGAACAGTGCCAATGCGTAGGATTTCCGCATAGAAGAATGTTTTGTTGTCTTTTTCCGCGCTTAGCGAACATTTATTTGAGAAGCCCTTCTAGTTGAAACGTGAACAGAAGTCGCATGTTTATATGCCAATCTGCTGTTTGTCAGGAAGTTCATGTGATGGACAATTGTTTGGCATACACTTGACGTCGACTATAACGACGCTCCAAATTTATGTTCTCTACACAACTCGTTCAAAACCATGTACTGATCAGATTGTTCACACAAATGCAAAGTAAAATCACGTTTTTTTGGGCGGGGAGAGAGATATTTTCTTGGTTGTGGCCCGAATAACGATTGGGCTCACTAACCGGTCAACGAAGGTCGCGTTTCAACGTATTCGTACTGATTTACTTGCAGAAGTAGTTTCAGAAATCGAAGTGCATTAGATCTCCAGACGGCACTTTAGTCTGAGGCCAACTATAATTCTAGTCAATGGCAGGCGCCACATTATGCCTGAACCCCAGGCAGCAGGGAACCCCGCAGACAACACCGAAGTGCTGCTAACTCTGCGGAGTCGATGAGCCAATAAAGACTCCTCATCGACTATAATTGATAATAATAATATAATAATAACTATAATAAAAAAAAACTATAATTCTACCTAGAGCACATGTAAGAGGAATATGATTTAGCCGCATAGCAAAACGTCAGCTCGTTTGTCACCTTTTGTGTATGTAACTTCGTCGACAGTTTCTCAAGCTCGTTCGTCGTCGACGTCGTCTGACGAACCGCTTCCTTAAGGGGCGTATGTCCTTTTTCATATCGTGGAAATCCGTGGAAACCTGTCGACCTCGAGGTAACTTCTGCGTTTCTGTCTGAGGTAACTGTGTTTTTGACACGGCCGCAAAGATCCTAAATTCGACCTACCCATTCATAGGCGTTCGTTCCTCCACGCCGTCTCCGAGGCCAGTACGAAGAAAAGGCTCACATACCTTTTTTTTTTTTATTTAGGTCCTCACTGATGCCTTGGCGCGACTCAATCGAAGACTTGTTTTCGTCGTTAGTTCTCCTCGTAAAGTCCACCGGTTGCCTTATCTCGGCCCTTCTATGCTTTTGTCTTCTGTCTTCCCGCACTTCTCTCTCTTTCTCTGTTTATCTCTCTCTCTCTCTCTCTCTCTCTGTATCTCTCTATTCTGTCCTCTCACTCGCTCGTTTGCTGTGTCTTCACTTAGGCTGTGTCTTCACTTAGGCTGTGTCGTCGCGCTAAGGGCGCTGGACGCAAAATCGATGAGGTCGGATCTGTTGCGTCCGGTTGTGACATTCCTGTAGATCGTTGACGCGGAATAAAGACGGGTGTGCTAGAGTCGGCTCCTCGGGCCGGAGGAAGCTGATTAGAGGACGATTGGACGTCTGGGGTGCGCCCCCCACCAATGGAGAACTATTCCAGCCGCTATTTCAGTTCCAGACGCGCAGGGAAAGAAGGAGAGAATGGTCCAATCGAGAAGGGTAGACGCTGACGTGTGTCGGCCGGGCAGGAAAAAAGGGATTAGTTGTTTCTTTCGCTCGAACGACGCATTCGTGCACCTCCCGAATCGCCGTCGCTCGCTGGAAGGCGGGTCTATCTGCCCCATTTCCGAATCACTCCCTATCGGGGGCGACGCTTCTATGGCCCTGACTACGAGGCTCCGGTTAGTCTGATCTCCACTTTTCCGTCTCGGCCACCGTCAGAGAGACTGCATTGGGATTTGCAGTGCTCTATAATCGTATATAACTTTGTCGATGTTTATCGCTTGACTACTAACGTGTGCTTGTTCTTGAGCTAAGAAAGGATGTCTTGTATACAGGTGATACTTTTTATCAGTATTAAGTATATATACATATGCATATATATACGTGTGTGTGTGTGTGTGTGTGTGTGGAAAATTACGTCAAAAACAGACAAAATGTACCGGTAGATAATATTCTCGTTCAACTCGAGAACGGAAACAAGCTCACAAGTAGATGATATCCCCTTCGTACACACTCTTGTGCACCCGAAAACAAACAGACCCACCTCAGAAGTACTCGCCATTGTCCCTCAGCTGCCAACAGAAGAGTGATATACATCTGTAATATGCCATATTCCCTCGGCCAGTCTGTTTGGGCAAAGGGCCCGAGCAAGCCGGCAAAGCTTCTGGGTTAGGGCAAGGTTTACCCCCATAGGGCCTTCGGTCTATCCCTGATGCACACACACACACACACACACACACACACACACATACACACTGAGTAGAGATTCGGCCTGTTGGCGTTTCTGTGGCCGAGACCTCCAGCGCAATAAATATACAATAAGCAATACAAACAATTCCCAATGACCGACCGGGGGCTGCGCGCGGCCATAACGACCGCCGTCGGGTGAGTAAGGATGTGTACACACACGTTGAGCTACAAAGAGTACAACACACGGAGCCTCTATGCCTACCAGACGGTTTATCCATCGAATGCCGGTGGAGCGCCAGGCCGAGAAGGCCGTCGGACCGGGCGGGGCCGTCGGATCTGGCAGGCCGTTGGGCCGTGCAGGCTGTCGGGCTGAGCAGGCCGAGAAGGTCGGGGAATCAGTGTAAAAGAACGCCGGACCCTCTAGGTCGGTCGTGGATGATGGCGATGAACGAGTTTGGACTACACGCGGGAGAGCAAATTAGATTTTGTAGAATGCGTCCATTCGTGTTGTGGGGGTGACACCGGTGGACACTGGGTGGAGTTTCGCTCAGGTTGGCGAAGAGGATCCGACGCTGCCGTACGCTTTGGTGTTGATTTCGTTGTCGAAATTCAAAGACTGAACGTTCATCAACAGCGGTGATTGAATTTCGATGGTGTCAAGCAACATTCGTACGAAATTGACCAAACGTGTGTTATGCTTTTGGCGTTGATCGATGTTGCGTTCTTCTTAAGCTAGCGTTTTTGCTTTGGTAAGACAAGTATTGGCCTGGGAAGCGAGTTCCCTAGTTCTGAAAATATATATCCACATATACTGAATAAAAATAAAAATAGATTGCAACTCAATAGACAATGATAGGGGCAGACTTCCCTCGACGTTTATTGACGCAGAAATAATGATGATAGTACATCCCATTTCCCCTTGAAGAACTTGTGTTTGGCGACAATTATTCACTGTCCCTCCTTGTCTTCGCGTTGCCTCACAGGATAAGTATATTGCATGGACAAAAATATTGCATATATATATATATATATATATATATATATATAT
>MNPL01004258.1:0-17571 GCA_002081605.1 Tropilaelaps mercedesae
TATATATATATGTATATATATATATATATATATAAATAATCTTGACCAAGACTAAACGGACATCGTGCGCGTTAGGGTAACGCGGATCTAGCGCTGCCATACAACGACGAATACATTTGATTAGGCTCAAAGAAAAACGCCACGCTAGATACAAAACGTGATCCAATTCACAACGCAGTCCAACTAGAACAAAAACGTTTGTTTGGTCGGCCTCTCGAATTCCTTCTGGTGTCTCAACTGTGCCGAAATCCGCAATGCGTGTTTTGCATTAATGTAGAATATTATTAGTTGAGTTCGTCCAGATGTAGAATGCGCGAACTGCTCGGTAGAGGGGGTCTTATCCACCGAAGATTGAAAGTAGACGCCGCCGCCGTCGTCGTCTAAGCGACAGAGGATCTACGTGATGTTTTACGAGCGTATTATTACATTAAACGTCGAACGCAAATGCCGACGTAACTGCCCTGGAATGCCTTCAACGACAGTTCATAGCGAAGGATCGCTATTATTGAGTGGCTGATTCCTCGATTTTTAGGCCAAAAGGACGCACCTTATTCGTATCATCCCAGGGTAATAGGCGAGACTTAGCCTCAATCAAGTGACAAGGCCTGAACGGCATTTCGTCAACAGGTGTAACCTAATAGTGTAAACATATTTGACAATACTACGAGTGGGGCTTCGTTGTCCGAGCGCTGGTGTCAATGCCCCCGACAAAGCGTCCCTTGATGAGTGATCGAACGAGCTTCGCCTGTGCTCGATAGACCCGCGCAGGAGTACGGGTTCAAAGACGGCACTTCTGATCAAGTCCTGACAAAACGTGTCGAAGATAGATTATCGTTCAGACTGTAACACGCCTGTACGGTATTCAGATAGAGCTACGATGGCTACAGACTCAGATGTCCTGTTCCGGTGGCAACAGGTGGCTCAGGGTAGTGACGATGTGATCGATATTTTGGCCAAAGCGCCATTATTGCAGGCTTATTCTATTTACGTCGTGTCGCGTCCCATGAGCCGACTGGTGCCAACCGTCCAGGGAAGTAGAAAGGTAACATTGCAATGGTGGCTTTTTTCATCCGAAAATTATGTCTTCGAGAACCATGGACGGTGACGTGAGGTTCGTGAGGAACGGCGACCGTTCGGTTTCGATGTACACCTCAGCGCATGTGATGGGCAAACGTAATAGTGGCGTACAAATTGCGTATCGCTGCAACGCGACGCGTTTTTCATCTAGAAATATATCCACTGTAACGTGTTATAAGGAAGCGGCAGGTTTTTCGAATGCGTGTAATAACTTTTTCTTGTACGCAATAGAGGTTCACTACAGATGGCGCGTACACAGCTCGAACAGTTGGCAGCTTTTTTCCCATCGAATTTCACGCATCAATTTGCTTTGCTCACCATCTAATCAACCTTGTAATACTTGCAAGGTCGTTTAGCGCTGTATATATTAGATGGTATGCACAAGAATACTTGCGGGGTGTGGCCCTGCGAAAATATTTCGAGGGCGCGCCCTTGATAACCTACTCAGAAGTCAGAAGTTTGAAAAATAAGTCCAAGATCCTTCTCGTAGTCAATATAAAAGTGACATATCAACTTTGTAGGGCTAGTAGATCACCAGGTACATGGTAAACTCATCTACTCGGTCTTTTTTTCGGTTTTTCACCACTGACGTACACTTTTTCGCCATATCCCGTAACGCATTTCGCGTTTATATCAACTTACCACACAAGTTAACCTGGGCAGCCACTTGTTCGCGCACAGACGACCTTGACGTGGCCGCAATAGCTGAATCGCTCATCAATCCCTTCGGTGCGGTTTGCCTTGAACCCCAAAACAAGTCGATGACATAAGCACCATTGACACTCATCAATCTCGGATCAGTTCGGTGTCATTCTTCGTTTGCCAACGTCGACATTTCTACCAGACGTCCGCCTATCCCGCGGCCATCCCTCCGCGCGTACGAACTCTTCAGAGAGTCATCCTGCTTTTCCAGCCGCTTCGAGTCCATCTTCAGACTTCTTCGACGAACATATCGGGAACTAAGCCGAAGTCTTCCTTCCGACTCTGCTCTGCTGCTGACTAGCCCCCTGCCTGCCCCGCGTTGTCTAACCATGAACGCCACCCCTCCGAAGCCGATCGTGCGGCGGCTTGGATCGCCGTTGCACTCGCTCATGCGCGTTATCGCTCGACGCACGCCGCTACCCGCGACGTCCTTCCGAACACTTGGTTTTATCTCATAGATTCAGCTTTTTCTCCTGCTTGTTACTCCTCGCCAGCCCCTTTTTGCCTTTACCTGCTTCGCACGATCTTCCTCTTTTTCTCTCTCTCTTCCGTCTTCTTACCTCGGTAGCACCGGCGATGCTCTAAATCCCTTCCCTGCGCCGCACTTCCTCATTCTCTGTCAACATTTTTTGCCCCCGGTTGTCCCTCTACCTCGACCCCCACAATCGTGTTTACGGTCTCTACTTCTCACACATCTTCGCCCGGATACGACTCCCTTATCCGGCATCGTTGTCGTTTGCTCTCTGGTTTCCTCCTTGCCTATAGCTCTTTCCCAATCTTCTCTTGCCTCAATATCTCTCGATCTGACCCTCTCGAAGAACGTTCCGTCTTTCCGTGTGTTCGGCGGTCCACTTCGTCTGCTGCTGCGGTCTCTGTAGCAGAGAACCGTCGCCGTGGTGAGTCTCTCTATTCGAAACGCCGTCCAACGTATAGGTCATGTTCCAGCGATGGACGTACATTTAGCTGCACAGCTGTGCTTAGGGCTATTTTCAGCGCGTGTACGGACGCTGTCTCCGTAACAGCTGCCCACCCCCTTTTCCCCATCCCCCGCCACGCGTGCGCGAGTTTGTGGAATGGCTGTCCAGCCTCCAGCTCCGTGTCCACTTCTGGTGGCCGTACTCCGAAACGGTTTGTTCGTGCTGGACGTTATTTTCGCGCTGGCGTCGTTCATTGCGTGGCCTGCGGTGTCAGTCGGAACAGGGCGAGTTGGACGGAGAGTGTCTGAGTTTATTTGTCTCATGTTGAACGGCGCAATTCTTTCGCTCTCTCTATTGCCTGTACGACCGCTCCCGACTGATTCATCTTTACGCGTAGGAATAACGTTATCAACAGCCTAGACGAGCTTTGTTGTCGTTGTCCTTGCCCCGTCCTTGTCCTCTCAGTTGACGGATGTCTATTACAAATTCGTAGCTGTATTAAATAACGAGAGACGCAGGCTGACCTCCCCGGTCCGTCGCTGTTGTTGACGATGCTGTTGTCAATCGAAATTGCCCGCCGCGTCCGCTGACCTCGGACTTCGGTTCCGGACGCTCGGACGCTTACGTCCCCGTCGAAACGAGCATCACCAGAGGAAGCAGACGTAGCAAAGAACGAATAACGCGTCAGACTGGCTGGTGGTGGTGGTGGTGGTGGTGGTGGTGGCGGAGAAGCCGTGAAGGACTGCAGCTCAATCGGAACTACTGGGGAGGGACTCCGTCCGACTGAGCTTCTTGTCGCAGAAAACAAATTCGCTGTCGTTCGTTCACTGGCAGCTGAACTGCGCCGGACGAACGGATCGAAGAGCGGAAGTCCTACGGGAAGCTGGCCGACTTTCTGCCGCCGGTCTCAGCGTCGTTCGTAGCGGAACAAGCACAGGACCCCCCCCGGTGAACGAACGATCGCGCTTGTTTACAGAGGAGAGCTCCTGCCGCCGCTTTTGCTGTGTCATCAGACGAGCGCGGGGGCCTTTGCCCTGGACGGGCCGTCCGGCGTGTACCAATCGACCTTTATTCCAGCAAATGGCGAGAGCTAACGAAAGCGATGTCGATTGTGGGAACGCGCCAGTCGTCGCCGCCGCCGCCGCCACCGCCGTCTGTATCCTACTCTAGTTTTGCGAAGGCGTCTTCTAGTCGGGTTTGAAAATTGGCGCGCACGTTGATTGAGGATCGACTATGGGAGGAAGAATTCCCTGCCCGGAAAAGCAGCGACATGAGCGTCAGACAACAACAGAGAAGAGGAGAGACGGGGGAGTATTAGCAAATTGGATGACCTTACGAGACATTTATACGTTTGTTTCTGAAGGCTCTGTAATGTTGCTCGTGTATTTGGCAGGCGTGCAGTTACGCGCATGTATTTGTCGATAGCGTCCGAACACTCGGATCTGTTCTCACTCTCACTCCGAAGTGTTCACGAAATTGACATACGAAATGACGGATACGAAACGACGAATACGAAATGACGGATACGACACCAAACAATGAAAATAAGGACAAATTTGTTGTTCGCTGTGTTCGTAGTTCTACCAGGTGACGCAGCCATAAAACCTGTGCAAGGTCCTTCCGCTAGGTGCAGAAAATATTCCGCGTGCAGAAAATAGAGGCTAACACTTCGCTTCCTTCTCTACAGTCGTCATGAAATCTGTATCCCGAAGTTGTCGAACAATTTACAAAGGTGACCACGCAAACGAAGTCTACTCGAAGCAGATGCCTCGGCCATCTGCTAAGTTGTTTTGCAAGTTAAGAACAAGGTTATTATCAAGGACGCCAGCTTGAGCTCGGCCTAGCTAGTTCCTCCTTTGTCCATGTTACACGGATAGATCTGGCGGGTCCGGATAAACTCAGACAGTCATCAACTGACTTGAGGAAGATGCAAATCAAATATGCCACTCTCATAGGAGATACTGAAAGAACTGTTCAAGGCCAGATCGGCAATTCGGGGCCATTTTGTCCCTATCCATCGAGTCTGTCGCCGTGTCCCTCGGGAAGCGACGAGGGACGTGGCAATCGCGAACGTTGGCCGGACGCCACTGTCAACCGCCCCCGACCTTCGTTTAACTGAGTCGGTGCCTGCCTGATTCAAATTCCCAACTGGCCTAGCGATGATCCTTATCGCTCGACCAGACACTCTCCTATCGGAAGAGTGGCTGGGAGGGAGTGAAGTTGTGGATCGAAGAGGAAAATGGAACCCGAGGTGGTGTCCGCGGTTGGCTGGATCCTGCCGAAACTGTGTCGCGGCAGATCGGCAAGGAAAAAGCTTGGCCAAACTGCGCCCAGCAGTCAAGACCCGAGCACGCGTCGCGGGGTTTTTCGCAGGCAATGTCTGACACACACATGCGCACACTTACACCTATATACACATACACGAACACACACACACATACACACATAAACGCATCCCGTCTGTGAATATTTTTCCCATTATGATCGGGAGTGTGAGGGCAAAGTACTACAAGGCGCGCTGAGGCGTACGAAAGGACAAACCCCGGCCATGTGCGAAGGGACTGCCAGGAGATGCTACGAACGGAAAACGAGGCTCAGAAAAGTGGTCAAGTCGAGGATGCGATCGAGGCTGCAACGCGAACGGTGAAAGCCCGCCAGTACGGGGGACTGAGGAAACCGAGGGGAGGATGTGGTTTCGACGATCTAGGGAAGTGAATAGGGCAGAGGCTGGAAATTGGGGCCGGGAAGGAAGGGGCAACTTGTGCAGGGTCCGTCCCGGCGCAGCAGTGGAGCATCATTGCATTCAGGATGGCCGTATGCCCCCTCACGAACACGCACAGTCAGCGAGAAGCGGGGCGCCGCGGTAACTGCGTTGCGCGACCCGGCGATGATATCCTATCGGAAGTGGCAACTCAAGTGGCTGGCGGACTTTTGGCGCTCGTCTGGTTATTGGTTCGATATACGGTGAAGGGGAGGCCAGTCCGGCCCGGAGTCAACCCCTGCGTAGCTGGGCTGCCCCATAGGATCGGCTGCCACCGGGGGCTCGTGATGGCGACTGGGGGGAGGTGGCAACGGCCAGCCTCTTCTTGCAGAGGAGTCGCGACTGCTAGAAATGGCGAGTAAGCGAACGAAGAAGAAGCGGCTGCTCGGCTCGCGATAACATAATGCCTTCGCTAGTGAATAATGGTGGCCATAAGGAACAGCACCGGATGGATAAGGAAAGCTTGCCGCTACCTTTTGCCCGTCTTTCGGGCTTCTGTTAGCCACAACGGCCTGGCGGGCCTTTCGCAGAGGCGCGCTTCGTAGATGAAAGTTTCGTGCCGTAGATTATGGTATAGCAGTGGGGGGCTCGGCGGCTAGGAAATGATAGAGCAGATTTGATCATGCAAATTACCGACAGAGGAGGCCGATAAATGGAACGGAGACAACAGATAATCTTCTTAACTGTTTGTACATTCATTGTCACGGCGCACGTATGCACGCGCACGTACGAGAGCTGTATATAGGTGTATATATATATATATATAAATAAAGCGAGAAAAAGCGAGCGAGCAAGTGAGGCAGGAGAGGTAAATAAAAGCAGAACTGACTTCTAAGCATCCATTTGTGGTTCAACTTTTTACATTATCGAGCTCATGTACACGTGCACACACGTTTGCCAAACAGTTGTTAAAAGTAAACAAATAATGGAACTCGGACCATAAACAGTTCTCACGCACTTAACAAACAGTCGTGCCAAACATAGGAATCTAATTAACCCCGTACGGATTGCGTGCGAGAATTTTGCTGATTTACGCCTCCACCGAGATCCAGAAGAGTCTTGAAAGAAGAAAAACGTTTCAACCATCGTCGTCATTTATGCCGAAAGCTGTAAAAACAATTTAGGTGACCCCAAGGAGCATATTATTACTTTTTCATAAAGCCCAACAGGCGTATGGCTTTCAATGGAACTTTCCACACACTTTTAGTTGTGCGCGCAAAATATATCCAAAAAGTATGCGCATTTACTAATGTAATGCCACCATATATATATAACAGCTTGATTCAACAAATAAACGCTCTAAGTTAAATATCTCACACACATACCAGCTTTTATACTATTTTAAAAAATAATTTAAAAATATTATATGATACATATGAATAATTATAGTCGACACCATGTTCTAGACAATTTGCAAGTACATCAGCTTTTTTAGATGAGATTGAAAAATACAATGCGAGATAATTTTATGAATGGCTGATTTACCAAGAAGCTCGGTACGTATCGTCATGTCCACCAATGCGTCGATTTTATGCTCCAGCATATTTGCGTGCTGTTATAAATCTCCATGCAGGTTTCGGTGAAGCCTTTATTTCTACCAGAACTGACTCATGGCGAATTCACTTTTTTGTTGGAATTGAGCTGTCGCCCAGTCCTCGTAAGGCGGAAATCTACTTTAAAAAAATCTATCTCTTTCAACTCAAGCATTATCGACAGATCATACAATGATACCGAAATCTAATAGCACCTTCGGAAGAAGGTTATCGCGTCAAATTAGAGAAAAAGAACCTGAGGTAAACGATTATAGGCCGATCGCTCAGAATTTAATAACCTACAATATTGAAAAAATGTATAATAGGGAATATTAAACGTTTGCACGCTTTATTCTAATGATACGGGATGTGGTGAAATTTCCTAATAAGTAAATTAAATTTGTATATAAAAACATACAATAAATCTAGACAGAAGCAAAACATTTAACCGAGTCTACTTTTACTGAATTTATTTCTATTATCATTTGATACGGTAAGGAACGGTTTGCTGTTGCCATTGATACTCATATGAAAATCCTCAGCTGGCTGGACGTTGACTCAAGGTTATTTTGCGTCAGAGATAGGGTAGATTTGGCTATGAGCTTGTCTATTCGTGTTCGACGTACAACAAATTCTGCCGAAGGGTACAGTCCTTCTGCCCCTTATAGATGTTTTTGAGGTCCGGGACGACAGTAAGAAAGACACTTTACAGCTTGCCATAAACAAAATCTCGGTGTTGTGAACCGAATGAAATTATTGTCTGGTAAGGAAATACGCTTTGGTAATTTCGGCAGGCTAGTCTTCTTAGTGTCTGTTAGATGGCAAGGTAATCCTCTCAACAAATACCTATATGGCCATAGGGGTGCATTTGGGTTTATTTGATTTCAGCATTCAAATATATTACTCACCCCTTCACCCAGCTTTGCAATACGATTCTTGGATGTTGCGTGGTAAGGAAGTCGGACTTTTAATGAAACTCTAAATGCAATTTCGCTACTGAGAATGGTGTACTGTCATGAAATTTGATCACCGCATTTAATTAAACACGTAAAGACCGTTTCATCGGTGTCGGGAAGGTTTATTCGTAAGTCGTAAACATGCTCGACCAAATCAAATTGCATTTTATACGAAATAAACACGATTTTCGTAGCAAAACAGACTTATTCATAAGGGAGCAGATCTGACTTTGTTTACTTATAGCGAAAAAATATCGTGAAAGAGTCCAAGCGTCCACACTATTGAAATAGCAAGATGCCTGCATAAATTATCTTTACACATGGGGATTCTTTCCATTATTAAGGGAAGGCAAATATCAGACGAAATAATGTGACAATTCGACACTGCAATTGTATAATACTAGAAAATGTAACTGTGATAAAACACAAATTATGCACTCAATTTCTGTGATCGTAACACGGCGAATAAATAAATAGTGTAAGACGCTGCAATAAGTGTAGCAATCAACCTCTCTTTGACTTCTATTTTAGAATTCATGACTTGACCAAAATTATGTTCTTGTATGTTCAGTAGTTTGGGCGAATGACGATTTCCATTTACGACCTTATTTTTTTCCTTTCTCGTTCTTCCTCAGTCCCTACACCTATCCAAAGCGTATGTAATAAGACAACAGCTAGCGAAGGCCGAAGTTCTCTAAACTAAGCTCGCCCGTCTTTACGTTTAACTTTGTAGTGAACTAGTTGACCCTGTCGTTTATCGTGCTAATTCCGAAGTGCTATGCGCATATAGACAGCTGTTTCGCAGGTTTCCTCGCTGTTGTTGCGCCAAACACAGCGCTACCTATGTTGAGGCTATCTTATTAAAAGAATTCGTCACACGCGATAGACAAATCGCGTTCACGTTTGTGAAGCCGGCCTAATCCAGACAGACTTGTTGAAATATTGCTTTGCGACTTTGTGTACATATCGCTACATTACCGCTATTTTCACTATTTCAACACAAACCGTATTCGTCTTAGCGGTACGACATTGCGAAGAACAACGGCATCGGTGCGGGTATGCGAACACTATGTTTTAGTTATACACTCGATTTAGCTATACAAATGACTTCATTTTCGCCTTATAGCCGCGCCCAATCCACGCCAGTCCCCTCGTACCGAGCCGAGAAGGAGATGTAGTGGTAGAATATACGCGTTGAACGTAGCATGGGCAATACAGCTATATATGTCTATAATTTATGTTAGTCCACGGTGTGAAGAACAGGTAGAGTAACTTTTTCGAATAGCTAAACTACTTAGTAGCTGTAGTTACCGTGGTGAACGCCAACAAATGCTCGTGTATCAAAAACTAGATTGAAACCGTAGAGATATTGCTAAATTTCGTGTGGCTACAACCGTAAAAAGTTAACGAGGAAAAAAACGGCTCAAAAACTACTTTCCATAATTGTACATGCAAACGCCACTAACTCACCTGTTTACCATACTCTACCTTCAAGTCAGCATTTTTCTTCATCTTGTATTTTGGAGAGAGCTTTTGCTGTTCATCTTTCATGGTGCGATTGGCCATACGCCGTTGCGCATCGCACGTTATTTGCTGCTGTTATTCTGCCCGGTATTCTGCCTCTAGGGTTCTAGCACAATATCGAAGGCTTCTCCGAGTCCTGCATTGGTCGGCATGTTAGCGGCTGAGGTTCTTGGCCACCATTAGTTAGAAATCCTATAAAGCTACACTCTGTGTCCTGCCCGGGCACAGCTCGGCTGCCTCCTGGTGTGTCGGAGCGGAGGAGTACGAGAGCCTTGGCCGTGCCATTAACTATTTTTATGGTGCTTCTGCCAGCAGCAGCCGTCCCGTCTCAACGGTGGAACCTGCATCGGAGTTGGCTGCGGAGTCTTCTCCGCTGGCTACCACCTTCCCTACCACCCGTGCCATTCCTGTTTGCACGGTGTCCCTGTGGTTCTTCGTCTGCAAAAAGGGGTCGAGCTTCTCGGGTCTCGGCTCGTCGCCATCCGACCAATCCAGCCAGTGCCGTGACGCGATCGGTCGACTCCGGCGTTGTTCGAACCAAACGAACGAAACTGGCTTCGCGTGTGCAGTCTACAGCTGAAGTTCCGAGGAAGAAGTTGGGAGGCAGAACGTGTTGTAGGAACTGGCTTTGGTCTGGGGTTCAGCCAAGTGTACGTTTTTTGAGAGTTCCTCGCGTCTATTTCAATGCAGACATGGCCGACCAGGATTCCCTTGTGGTGAAATGGACCCAGCACACTTTTGCTAGACTCGCTATCTGGTCGCCGCTTTGCTCAAATTGCGAAGAAACAAAAACAGCAGTTTTATATGACGCCAGCAGGGAGAGCAATATTAAGGCGCATTTATCTCATTTAAGCTCATGGCCTCTTAACAAGGGACAAGAGTGCGCCGCCATTGGACATGTCTCGCAAAATGAATTACAAAGCAAAAAATAAATTGATAATAATAATAATAACATTATATGACATCCTGCTAAATGGTATGACCATTGTGGTTATAATTGCAACAACTGTTAGAGCAGACGGGTTCAACTAGAATGAATGAGGTTTTCCAAACCAACGACTTCTCTTTCCCTAATGTCCTAATTCTTGTGTTTCCAAAAAACGAGATCATTTCTGCACTATGTAGTTCTATTCAATGTACGAACTATGACTTTTTCTCATTATCTCCCCGAAAACAAATTTAGCCACCGCTTCAAGGAACAATAAGGGGACGATGCTTGATTTGTACCTTCATTTCTTTCATGATTCGCGTATACCTCCGACATATCTGTACTTGATAGCGTCGGGTAGCAGCAAATTTACGCTCAGCCGCGGCGCTAAAGATTTCAAATAGCGTTCGATTGCTATCGATTCATGAAAGCTATACCTAAATACATTTCTTGGCATGATTTGCCTCACTTTATTATATATACGCTAACCTCAGCGAGATTCTATCCTATATGTTTAATAGGAGAGACCTAGTGAAGTATTACGTATTACACACAATAATCAAAACGCTATCATCGCGCTCTCACGTACTCCGATCCACGTTTCCGCTCAGCGCTACTTGAGCGTTGTTACTCTATCAATAATACATTTCACAATGGTCCGCCGTTGCCTTTACGTATGTTCTTCTCTGCTAAAGCCGACCGAGGATAGTCGTTGGGTTCAATAGCAGCTCTCGAAGAACATTGCTAGTGGATGTAACAGCTGGTCGAAGACGGTAGTCAAGGGGACTTCTGAGCGGTGTGAGGGACTTTACGACCGGTGAAGAGATCTGTTCTTGATGGCCAATTCCCCCGACGCCCTCCTCGACCCCTGAACGGCCCTTTTGTCTTAAAAGTCTTCTCGTAGCGATCTCCGCGGCCGACGTTTCGGTTGATTTTCCTAACTATCTAAATCTCTCTCTCTTTCGCTTTTCCTCTCTCTCTCTCTCTCTATATATATATATATATCTCTCCGTCGGGCTGTTCTCTGTTCCTGCCTACCACCCCCGCGAATTCTCTTCCGCTCCCCAACAGAGCGGCCCCTCGTTGGCTTTGGCTCTGGGATCTGACTGGGTTCCGGCCCGTTTCCCAAGCCAGTGGTCGTCAACTGGCTCTCAACTGAGTGATTGGCGGTCAACACAATCGTGCCTGCCTGTTACGCCAGCTCTGCCAAGGACATCCTGCATCAGGGCCATTGTACAGCTGCCGCTGTTTCGATGTCGGTCAGCTGCTCGATGTAGTCTGTGCAGATGCACAGACAACATGCGTTTGTCTGTTTGTCGGCCGGTCTCTGCGCTATCCGAAAGGAGAAAGCAGCTTCGCAGCGCCCCGTGTGTGACTGACTTGGCTTGTCGTCACCAGATCAGTTTCACCTCGCCTCCCATGCCCGCGCCTCCCATGCCCTCGCCTCCTCCCATGCCCCGATTATCGTAGCCTTTGAGCCCCTGTCAAGTCTTTACGAGGGCACTCTTTGCTGGGTCCAACAGCTTGAGCTCAACGTGTCCTACACGGCGTACCTGGTGGAGCTAGTCAGTCAGTCAGTCAGTGAGTCAGTCAGTCAGTCAGTGAGTCAGTCAGTCAGTCAGTCAGTCAGTCAGTCAGTGAGTCAGTCAGTCAACCAGTTAGTTTATTGTACATTGGCGCCTGACATCGTTGTTGGCTGAACACTTTCAACGTCCCTCCCTACCTAGTCTTTAGGCGTCGTTTGCTGGCTGGCATCTGAGTTGTCGTTGTCAGCTGTTGGCGTGGCCATTCTAGGATTTTGCGCGGCCGTGTACATTATGCCAGCTACCTGCCAAATTGCCAAGAGACGACCGAACATCTTCGGCATTCTCTATTTTAGATGCAGAGCTCAGTTTCTATTTTCCTCCCGCCATTATAATGACTCCTGTCATTCCTAGGTTGGCGGTCATGTCCTCGTAATTTGAAAGCCACCTACACGAATCGTCCCTTCACCTCCACCCCAATCCTAAATCTCCCTTCCGCTTCTGTTGACAGCGCTCGCCAGACGTTCTCGCCCCTGCGCGTTTCGGTGGGAGGAAACCTCAATGGCTCAATAGGATTAGGCCGCGACGTTAGTCAGCGTGTCCGGGCCTGCGCAAGTTGGATCACGTCTCGCTTTCTTTTTTGGCTGCACGGCCTAACCCTACGTGACCTCCGGATACTGAGTCGTGAACACTTCTATTCCCTCCCTGATCCTTTATCCAGGGGTCGAACGCTAGAATGGGGCGCTCCCGTTGGGGAATGGGATTCGCATACGCCGCCGACTCACGTCGATCCCTGGAACCGACCGAACCTTAGGTGACGGCGCGACGATGATCATGGAGCAAAACTGAAGCCTGTCTACTCACTTTTAATACGTCGTCAGGTCGTCCTACAGCGCTTGAACTGAGACGCTTCACTCTGAAGCTGCTTTTCAATGCTGTTATAGAGTGCGACGCTCGACCTCGGCGCGCGCCGCTTCATGCGGCGGCGACTAGGAATAAACAGACATCAAGCGCTGGAGGTGGGCGCAATATTAGTAGCACCGAGGTGACAGGCTAGACAGACGACAAATTCGGAAGCGACTCGGAGCGAGGAATTTGTTGATCTACATGGCCGGATTCTACCTCAACGCCGACATGGCTTTTCTTCCTGACCTCGTTCATGTAGTGGCTGCCGGCGGACGAACAATAGTCTGGTTTGAGAATATTTGCTTTAAAAGAGTCCGGGGAGAATTCTTTCGGCTGATAGAGGGAATAATCAGGCCATTAGGACTGGAGGAGGGGATTTCATGCTTAAAGTTGGCGATTTTGAGGTGGTGGGGTGTTGGTTCCCGGTAGGTGTCGGATTCGAGTGGCATGCTCGTGTTCTAATGGTTCTGTAGTTTCTAAACAAACGCTTGGCAGCAATCATCGGTATGCGACGCTGTCAATGGAGGCCTGTGAAGAACTACCACACATTTGGATCTTGTGTCATCAGAGTACGGCTCTCTCTTTCCCTATCGTTCTATATACATACATTTATATATGCATATATTTATATATATATATATACATATATATGTATGTATATAACCGGATGGTTTTTTAACAAATAGACTCACTCGCGCATATAAGTATTCGTTGAAGTTGGGTTTTCTACATGCAGTTAATTATTCAAATATTTACAGAACTACGCTAAAGCAGTGCAGGAGGATCAGAAGTATGACCAAAAAGATGACGATCCGTAATAAAAAAAAAAACGGTTAAGAACAAAACCCGTGATGTAGTTTACATTTTTATATGGACCTAGAGTGGCTTCTAGCGAAATCTTGAAGGAAAGGTTCTGAGTTCGTTTTCGAATTGAGTATTGCATATATATATATATATATATATATATATATACGTCTAGGTGTGGGCGTAGTTGGTGATATTCGTACGGTTGAGCGGTTGGTCCCTCCGAAAGGTCACACACTATATTGCGCTGATACGGGTACCAGTAGTGCCTCCTCAATTTAGCAAAAGAGTTATGTGTAGACGATGTCGCCTGTTTGCGATCGGACCAACCACCTGAAAAAAATTCAGGACTCGCAGAAAAAAATAGCCGCTTCAACGGCCTTCCTAGTCGCTGTACATATCTCACTGCTATTCGTTCAAGATGGATCTCTTTTTTAATGAATTTCTAACCATAGATCCGCTGTTCTCACCTTACAAGTAACCGTTGAGCGTAGTGCCTTCGCAACATTTACCCGAACTTGCGTACGTTTCTAGGTAAACCGTCCATATAAGTGTCTTTGCTTCTTCGTCAAGACGAACAGCATTTGTGCTAAGAAATTATCACTATAGACCTACGTTTATTGGGCGTTGTGAATCTCCATTGAGCTATATTTACTCATATCTCAGTTGTGACGTACTTTGCTGACGAGTTTGGTATTAGATCTGTACTTTTGACCATATTACGTTACCACATTGGGACCATTATATTTCAACATATGTATTCTATATAAACATCACGATGGTATGATGACGTGTTTATCTGACCGAACTGGTCGCAATAGTTTTTACTTTATTTTTAAGAAATAAAATGACCGACTTTTTTTGGGGGATGAACGCGAAAAAATAATTTCAGTGGGCTAGGACCGCGCACCTTTGGCCTTAGTTAGCACAGGTTCGCTATAGTGATGGTTCCGTGCGTGTAGATATTTTCAGGCTTTGAACAAGGACATAGTTTCAGTTTTATTTTTTAGCTCTAGAGTGTTACCAAGAAGCTTCTCAGGCCATTATTCACTTTTCTGCGTGTGCTTCCGACAGCGTCAACGCGTTCAGACGTTAGCACACACCCTGAGCCGAACAACATAAATCAAATATTCTGTTATTTACGGTCAGGAAGCATCGCACCAAGGTATTCCGGAAGCTCTCCTAGAGAAAACCATCACAGAACGAAATTAATAAAACATCATTAATGTTTTTCTTATCATTGATTACAGCTGAGCTCCCGTAAGGTAGCGCATGCATCGCAGTGAATTCAGGCGGCACACGCGTCGATCGCAGCTTTGGTGGGTACCCATATCGAGAAGGAGTCTCATTCGGTTTATGCGATGGCTCAACGGCAAGAGCCATCCACAGCCGTCGCCCGATCCGTAAGACGGTAAATGAGCCCCGGGTGTCAATAGTGCCGTTGTCTGGCAATAGAAAAAGGGAGAGTCAAGACGAAAACGCCGATGAACCCCCGAGCTGTCCTTGGTCTGCATAGGAAGCGATGCGCCGAGGACGGAACCCAGGTGTACACCGGCAACCCTCCATCGTCCCAGACGATGACCTGGGGGCCGAATGGATGTGCGCAGAAACCGATACTTCTGGGAGGCGAGAAGCTGAGTGGACGCTGGGCAAACGGGGCGTCGGCAGATGCTGAGCATTAGTGAGCGGGGGACAAAGTACAATGACTTATTTCCCCGAGGAATCTTAATGACAGAGCCCCCGGTCGACAGCAACTGATCACGGCGGATATGCCTGACCCAGCATGACCACAGCCCGCTTCCTATCCTTACCTGCTCGTTCCTGCGATGCTGCTTCTTCAACTCTCCATCCTCCTTGATCGCAGTTGGATGACGATGATGGTAGTCGAAGTGGGGACTGCCACTCTGGGACCTCACCCAGGCCACTCCGACGTGAAGCGATAGGCAGGACCCTATATGTCGTCCTGACGAACTCAACGGAAGCCGAAGACCGACAGCGCCATCCTGCCTGGAAAACCGGGTTGAGCGCTTATGTCTGCTCGTGCGAGCGTGACGTCTTGGCTTTGTTCGAATGAGCAAGACGTAAAGGAATCGTTGCCAAGATACGGACGAAAGATGAAAGTTGGCAAAGAAGCTAACTCCAACTCGATGATCAGTTAGATGAGGCTGAATGCCACGCGTCCAGCAATCATGGTCAGCATCTGCAACCAAATCGACGCCCTTTTCAGCAACGGGGACGATGCTGAAAACAGGGTGGACGAGTGTAGCTGTCCTCGAGAGTTGCCTTCACGCCTATGCCAATATTCGATTCCCGCTCTGCATTTACTATGACCAGTTTATCGGGTATCCGAAGTTGTGACTTTTGCTGATCACATACGCACTTATTCCAACGCCATTTTAAATATTAACACAAACAAATAAACATTACACATATTAACATTGCACCAGTTGTATGCCAAACAGTTTGTCAGTCTCGAAGCAAAAAACGGCTCGAAAGGTTTCAATCACAAGCGACGTTGTTAACCTGCGAAAGATGCCCATACTTTTGGTACACTCTTTGAACCTTGCCTTGCAGCTAGCCTAGTCATTTTGTTAGAAATTCCCAACTTTCGCGAGGAAACTCTCATCTAGGATAGACAAGCGTCAGTCTGCGTCAACAGTACTTAGCGCGTATCCGAAAGTGTAATGTGTACCCACACGGGTGTTCAACGCCCATATGTCGTTAAACTAACGACAAAACGCTGATGCGGCTGACGAGGCAGTCGCTTCGGTCGCATGGTGGGTCGGTAGAGTTGAACTACAGATGATACGGCAGTTCTAGAAAAAAGGTCTCTAAGGGGCAATTGTACGGGCACGACAAAGGCTATGATTGAGGTTAGACTAGAAGATGACACTGGTAGCTGTCGTTCACGACAGGCTTTAGCGCTCCGATGGCATTTGATCTCGAACACGGTTTTTCATATTTTCTTTTGCCTTTCGTCTGTCTCGTTATGGGCGCTGATCTTCATCACGCTGAGGGAACAAGTCGAAGTGAGTGGAACGGCTGCTGAATTAGAAGCTGATTATGTTAGCACATGTTACTGAATGAAATGTCTTCTGCGTTTTTGCCCAGCCTAGTCCTCGTACTCCGTAAGATTACTAAAGCGAAACTAATATATGTTTTTCGGCGTTAGTTACGGGTGGTAGAGGTACAACCACAAGTGCAGTCATAAAAACTTTTGTAGAAACAGAGCGGAAGGAATAGAAAATACTAAAGCACTTCTCGCTGTGTAAAACGAACTTTTTAAAGACTAGATTCAATTGGTATATCTAAATAAGATTATTCGACCACGTTTCTTATCAGATGATAATTCATTTTAAAAATAAGGAAAATAACAGAATTTATTCTGTTATTTTTCGTGATTCCAATAACGTATTTATCTATATACATTTATACGTTGGCTAGTCTATGATAGCATAGACTACTGAAATTCAAATTCTGCTATCTGCCTGTCACAGCGATATTTTCTGATTTTGGTATCTATAGTGTATACATGTGGCAGGTACAAACGCTTGTTATGCTATAGTGCAAAATATACGTTTTATTACGGTAAGACCACTATTGTTAAAAAAAGTCATCAAAGGATCAACATTGGAATTTAGGATACAAAATTCGCATACGATTTTACTCGGGCTGAAGAAATAACCTTCTTTTCTCAGTCCTCATTCGGTAGCGAAGAACATAACGATATTTGATATGTATAATTGACCAATAAGACTGCCAATCCATGCCGTCACCAGGAATAACCCCATGAACATGTGGCCAAGTGGAGCTTCAGTAGTGGTGGTGTCGATACGAGACAAGATTTAATACAGACGTCTACACAAATATGATAACGTAACGCGACCGACTTTAAGTAACAAAATATATATATATATATATATATATATATATATATATAT
>MNPL01004262.1:0-19097 GCA_002081605.1 Tropilaelaps mercedesae
TATATATATATATATATATATATATATATATATATGTATGTAAAGTATTTTAATGTACCGAACACTAATAAAATTTCATGAGATCGTTTAGGATTCCTCTAGACCTTTGAGATATGGTTATCTGATTCTTCTGAAGTACCTATATACGTTCTGAATAGGGAAAATTCAAGTTTTCACATTTGACGGTCTACAATATTGTTAATTTTAATTTGGTCTACAGAACGACCTTGACTGTAAAATCATTTTGATTAGCTGGATCATTGCAGTTATGTTCCCCCTTTTGATGCCAGAAATTTCGATGAACAGTAAGGCACGCCTAATGTTTACGCCCAATCGGCAACTGTCAAGTCCAGCTTATACTCTTATTGATATTTTCCAATTGTAAACGACTGACTCTTGTGTGCACTAACTGCCATATTTCAAATGTAGTACCGCAACGCTTTTTGTACCAATAAATGCATGCGTCTATTCCATGCCTAACGATGTCGCTAACGTACAGCCACACCTCCTTCCACGAATGCCGCTTGAACTTCTCATAAGCCGTGACGGTCGTTCGTTGCTCTTTGACTGATTAACTTTACTTCTGGGAACTATCCTATATGGTAGATACGGGTAGGCTACCGGTTCTTCCAGTGTCACCTAAGTGAATCTAACGTTACTTTGAGATCAAAACGGTGCACACATTCTGATGACATATTCCATACAGACGTCTCAGCCCGATGTCCAACCTAACAGCTTCATAAGTCGTGCGCTCGTTGCGTTGCCATTGAGATAATGAGCGTTCACATTCATTGATTCAACAAAAACGATTGGAACGACGGTTCATATAACACGAGTACAGAAGGCAGTTGGTAGTATGGGCTGTGTGTTCAAGCATAATAACAGTACTAACAAGAAATAATAACAATAATGAATAAAACATAGTAAGTCAGATTGACGATAATATTATATAAGCATAATTGGCAGCAGATAGAACGATATCAAGGATAGACGAAAGCGTTTGCCCAGATAGGATATAGAGCAAAGCATCACGTCTGCTTCAGATTTTTACCGATAGTCGCCTCAATATGTAGCAGATATGCACATATAAAGTATAATTAGTTGTTTTGATGTAACGAAATCAAAATTGTGCATAGTATTCAATAAATTTAATGAGAATTATTTATACTATTAGGTGCCACAATAAATGGGATCATTTTCATAAATGCGCAACTGCTTGAAGTTAGTTCTTAAATGTCAGACCATATATGCACCATCAGATGTTTTCTATGATCCTATATAGATTCTGCCTCTGAAACGGGTACAATTTTGACTAGTTACATTGACTTGCCTGCAGCTTTTTCGTATGGCTTTACGTAAACGTATTTGCTTTGTAGTGTGGAACTCACACTTAGAACATGCCTACACCATGATTTCTAAAAGTGTGCCTGCAGCTGTCTACTGAGGTCCAGAATTAAATACAGTTAAACGACCAAAGCGGTCCTGAATTTACGGTACGACGTCGAAGCTTGGCAGAAAAAGTTTCTCATTTATAAAGAATCAATAGCGATGCGAAAAAAAAGTCTAAGGGAGAAATAGCAGAAGGAGTATTAGGAAAACACCCAATTACTGGCCTCTTTATGATACGTGACTTGCAAAAGAAGCAATACAATAAAGTGCATATTAATCCAATATGCATTAACTGCAATATTGTCAGGGAGGGAACTAATTCGGTAGCAACGAATTCGTACATAAAGCTTGTAGCATTTGTGCTCCTTGAGTAGATTCAATCAACGTCTACCTGCGATATGCGTTAGTGTTATTTATTGTTTCGTGGTGCATAAAACGCGTTTAAAAATAAAATAGACAAGTACTGACTATCAAGTGTCTCAATACAATAATAACTGCGAAAGCCTTATTAAAATTGGTGAATATTTTTCATTTTTCATTTGAATATGCATTCGTAATTGAATGTGTTAGATCTTCCTTTTTTAAATTCTTTTCGAGAGGAAATCTTTGTATTGGAGTTTTGTGATGAGACTTTTGCCTATACCTCTATCTAATGTTGCTTGCAATTTCCGCTTGAAGGTCGGCAGCAGCAGCAACAGCTACAGGCACGGCACTCGCCAGGGCACCATCCTGCATGTCGTCTTGCGCCGACCCGGTCGAGATCTTGCAATGCGTGAGATTGCCTGTACCTCACCTATGCTGCCGCCGTCTCGCCTCTATTGCCCACTTTCTCAGATAACGGATCACTTCCCCTTGCTACGAGTTTGTGCTTCCTTCTCTTCCCCCGTTATACGCCCCCTAATGCGGCTAGGAATCCAAGACACAAACTTGATCCTATTATGTTCCTTTCTTTCTTGGTCTTTTTTCGGCATTTCGTTCGCCTCTCACAAGGCTCGGCTCCTTCGAAGCCTTCCGTCCCGTTTCTTCTTCTGCTCCGTGCACACACACACGCACACACATGTAGCGACTTGCCTCCACCCACACAGACAGGCATCCACCTTCGTACGGCAATCGGATAAGAGTAAAGTGTGCTTGTGCAGCTCTTTGTAGAGGAGACAGCAGGGGCCCCCAAGCCCTTGGCCGAGGCCGCCACATCTTTTCCAACTCGCAACTTTCCTTTCGTTCTACCTGCTTGCTGAGCTCCCAATTGGCGAAATATTCACACGCTGGGATTGTCCCTCTCGCCTTTTGGTGAGGGTTAGAGTGGCGCTAAAAGTTAAGTGACTGGAATCTTTTAAAAGCGTTTCTTTCGCATTAGCGATCTGCCTGTTCCCCTGGCACCTGGTAACTGGTCCGGCCAAGACTTGGCACCACGCGCTAGGGTAACACGCCAAAACACCAGCAAACAGCGCCAGTAAGCAGTGAACAAATGGAGCAGGGCTAAGAATTTCGGAGTCGCTTTCTATGTTAAGAGACGAAAATTTTCTCTCAAAGCCTTCTTCTGCTCTACGTTTCCCGCTCGAGTCTACGCAGTTACTTAGACCTAGGCAGAGTGTGCGGAACCTGCACTCGCTGAAACTACGCAAAAGTTCTTGGGCTTTAACAAGCAGGCTATCTACCGCACATGGATTTCTCTTCACAAGAAACTAAAGGCCGTTTGACGCTTGCCTGCTGCACTGTAACACTTATTCCCTGTGCCAGCTTATAATGCATTTAAGCTGGCCGGTCGCAGACTCAGTTCTCTTTCAATTTGATGAGTGTGGAGGTCTCTTTACTTCAGCAGTAGTCTGCCTAGTATTGCAGCTGTGTTATGTCTCTATGCAACGTAGTTTTTTTTGTCTCATACATGATTGTATAAACCAGTTCGAGATTAAGCTTGTTTTACGAATAATCAAATATTTTGTTAGTGCCTTTAATCAGAAGAGTGCTTCCAATAGCACTGAGCACAACGTGTTTTAAAAAAAAACCGTTTCTGTGTGAATCTGCGTTCCTACTTTAAATTTCTATGGTTTAGAGTGTATTTACAAATCTGTTCGTGTCGTGTTTATTGTGAAAAAATGTTTATAACTCGTTTGCTGCTTTATCGCGAGTTTCGCAAAGGGACAGCGCTTCACCTCTATTATGTACTCCTACTTTGCTCTATACATTGACCCTCATGTAATGTCACCCATCTGGAGCGATTGCAATTGGACTGCTCAACTTCGAGCCTGCATTTAGTTGCAGATTTACGTGTATACTATACACTTACGCGTTAATATTTAGTATTATAATGGTATCATTATTATTATTCTAATCGTTAAAAACAAAATATGTCGCTGTCTATTCTCATCGAGCAATGGCACACAATTCAACCTGTACCTTCTTTAAAGGACTGACAAGTAAGATCGGCTACTAAATGTTATTATCGTGTGTCGCAGGAGCCTTATCGGACGACGCTGTGTGTAATAGTGAAGAGTCAAAGTGAGAATAAACGAAAAACCACATACAGTGAAAACGAAATTTGATCAACGTTCACCTAACGGAGTTGGCATTCGATTAACGCAATGAGCTTAGCCAAGAACCGGGGACCCCGGCGGGCGAGCAAGGGCTCTGCATAAAACGGTTTCTACGGGTACAGGAAGCCGTCACCTTAACGCGACGCCCTTCATGCAGGTTCGATCCAATGGGACCCCCAGAGAACGACTGAATCACGCAGTTTTTATGTAGGTATTTCTCTCCTTACCAACTGCTCTGTTGGCCTGCTGCTATGCCAAATTAGGCAGTAACCCAAACGAGATTTGTTGCTATAGTTAGCTACCCACGTTTCCATTGACCTAATAGCGAATTCCGCGAGGAATCGACGCTCCACGTTGGGTGGGGTGGCAGAACCGATGGTGGCGGTTTTTTTGCGATTCTCTATTGAGAGATAGGCGGCAACACGAATCGAATAGGAGGTACGACAAATATCAGTGGAGCAGGACGAGGTCCTGATACTCAGTGTCCTAATGCCAACACAGGTCGGCAATGAGGTAACGAGGGTGGCGAACGGTATATGGTTTGCTTCGACTAAGAAACCACGATTATGATAGCGTAGCTAGAATTGGTTGATACTTTTCTTTGTCTGTGTGGCAGTTGCCCGGATACGTCGACTCGTCTGCCAGGTCCGTTACACGGCCGCCATGTAATATGTGTCGACGAATGAGTGCGCTTACGATAGTAATGGTCCAACATATTGCTGTTTATACTGCTAAAGCAAATGAACGCTGCTTACATCGTGAGGCACGAGCAGAATCTCGAATAAAAGACGTACCCAATGTATGCTATCATTTGAAAAAAACGAGAAAGCACACATACAACGCATTACCAATTTACTCTGTTTGCCCATCAGAAATGTATTAATTTAAACCTCAAAAGGTGCAGAGTAGGTTACTGCGACCTCTTAAAAGATTTTCTCTCTCAATTCTACCCACACGTTTACTTACCTTCATTCCGATGCGAGTTCTAGTTCCCAGATTGACTATCGAGTTCATTTGTCATGTCATAAAAGTTTCGAAAAAACTATTTATTTATTTATTTATTTATTTATTTATTTAGGAAATTGTACAGACACGAGTGACTTCCCTTTATCTAAAACGAAATTTAGTGCGGACCTGACATCTATTTTGCGGCACCGTATCAACGTTCTACTCATTAGCGATGGCGTGAAAATCCTATAAACCTCCTATAAAACAGGAAGAAAAGCATTATTTGCCAACATGTGCGGATATAGGGGAATTCTAAAATTAATTTAAAATATAAACGATTATATAAGTACGATCATATATGGTGATAAAATCATTACGATTATGTAAATAATTTGTATAATCGTCCTGTTATAATACAAAGGCTTTTTCTTACCATCGCAAGTCGCACGTCATGAGTAAGAATGGAAAACTAAATTTGTGCATTATTTTATGAAACCTGTTTTCTTCAGGCTGAATCTCTAAGTCTCCTGCAGTTATCGTTTTAGTTACGATTTCAACGAGTCAGTTATGCGTAGATGTAAAATGTCTGTTAGAGTACTCCTAAAAAACAAACGCAGCTTGCAGCCAGCAAACGGTAATATTCTCTCCTAATAACTTCAGGTTGATCATGTATCAAATTTTGAAATGACCTCTGAAACAGGTCGAATAACAAACACGTATCAATTTTTTTGTTCTAAACCAAAGTTCAAATTGTTCAACAGCCTCTACAGCTCTTATGCATAGTTTAATTATTCATGCGAATTTGCTTGTAGTTCAAGAAGTACCTGAAATGGTATATATGTGTAGCTGTACCATGAATTTGAAATCTTGAGCATATATAGGTAAAAATTGTGGGCAAAAATTGTTTGGGCAGATGGTACGTTAAGCCGATATAATGGTTAAATGTTGTTTGATTATACGCACTTGCTTGGCTTACGAAAGCATGTGAATCCCGAACTGCGCGATTGTGTCAATCAAACGCAACATCAATACGCGATCGTAAAACGACGTCTCGTTAGTTGTTTAGAAACGCTTCTATATTCAAGAAACAAAATATTACTTATTTACATTTTATTGAGCTTGATTCCAAAGTTAGTTACCGCAAGCAAATATTTTCGTATTTTTGACGACGTTTGCGAAAAGATCAAAGCATTTTATTAATGTTGGTGAGCAAAAAACCAAGATATGAGCTTGATCTTTTTTCATAAACAAGGCTACACATTTAGTGTGATCCTCGTAATAACCTACGTCTCTCAATTTTTTTACTAATCATCTGCCATTTACGCTCATAATCGACGTTTTGTTTGCAAAAACCAATCATAGGAAGTGCCTGATTGGAAGAATATGAGAATATTATTCTTATACTCTTATCATTGTTAGCGTTGTGTTTATTTACTCCAAGATCGTAATTTTTCTCCTCGTAAAATTACTTTTAGGTCTTTACTGATTTTTTTGCGTCGGGGTCGGCACACTCGTACTGCTATTTAAGAGACTAAGCTAATATTCGTGATTGATTTATATCATTATCTATAAGAAAATTAATATAAATTCTAATGTAAGAAAATGTTCTATAAGAAAAGCCGTAGTAGCCATTGATCTAGCAAAAAGGCAAGGAAAAATAAAAAAGCGGGTGATATCGTTAAAACGGTTATCTTACGAACAACGAACACCGACAGGTTCAAAGAACACAAGGAGAAAGAAAGTGTTGGTAATGAGGCGACTCGAAATGACTTTAGTCGGCAATATTGGACATGTGGAGTGGCGGCAGTGGTGTGAGCGGCTAGATAGCCACTCTGCTAACTTTTCCCGTTTCGAATCCCACTGGTGACACATTTTCACTTATTACTCTGTACACCCAGGGTGGTCGAAATGAAGTGAAAACTGCCTTAAGTTTAAGACGGAAAAGTCCTCGAACAACTTCAATTGTTTAAAGGACACATGGAAGATTTGTTGCGGTTCGCTGTCGTTGCTGTAGAAACTGCCTATAGGTAATTAACATAGGCACAGAAAACGCCTCTTGTTGATTTTTAAGACAGTGGCGACGAGTTGACTGGCGGACGAAACATCGAAAGAAAGTTGAATTTATATCGGACGCAATATTCTTCAAAGGATTAAAAGCGTCGCAAGAAAACCTTAGTAATCTTAGTAATGACTATGAAACGAGTCCTGATATACGAAAAGTAATGACAAAACTTATTTCTAACAGAATGCGAAAGGATCGTTGGAGGAAATTGCAGTCCAGGCTGGTATCTATGCGGAACGTCCACTATCAAAGGACGAGGAGGGGAGGAGTAGAATGTATGACACCAATGGGAGTTTGTTGCTTGGAACCTTACGAGTATAGCCTGTCGGCAATCCTACATTTCTTTTTTCCCTCCTTCCCGCCCTCTTTTCCTGCGAGCGATCACGCCAAATCGAGCTGCCTAGGCAGTGGCTGGCGCATAGCGAGATTCGAAGCATGGTGTGGCGTTGCCAGCCTTAAATGCGAGGCAAGGGAGAAGCGTGGGTGCAACTGTAGCCGAACCGTTGGCAAGTTGCGGGCTTCTTACGGTGCCTCTTTTGCCGAACGGAAGAAAGAATGAGAATGAGTAAGCAGAGAAAGAAAAAAAACTGCATTTGCGCTTGCGTGGAAAGCCACCAGCTGAACTCGATCGAACAAACAGACGAACCGATACTGCAGAGAAGGTCCCAATACGTCGAGAGGTCAGCTCAAGGTCAAATAAACTTGCTACGACCACTGAGGGAATTGCCTTGTGAGTGGCCAAAGTTAGCTTGGAGAAGACGGATATTCTGCAGCCAACGCAACAACACTACCCGCCAACACAGCTGTGTGGTCAGACTATAGTTTCAGAACAGTTATTTTTTGTTTTATTAGATTTTCTAGATCAAATAGAGCTCAACGGAACCGTTAGTAACAGTGGCTCTTAATGCTGTTAATAATCATATTTTGCCGCAATATCCCTGCTCAACTCAGATGCCGTAAAGATGCAAGGATGAACATTGATAGGTATTTGCTGGAGCACATAAAGAACATATAGTATCGATGAAATATAGTATGTGATCCGGGTAGATCGCAAGGTGGTTTGAGATTTTTTCTATTATAGCTGGAAAAATCCTAGTAGTGATAGTATTGTGGTTAATATACATAAACCTTCCTTTTTTACAACGGTTACAGGAGATCATTTTGGTATCAGACCTTTCTTACGCTCGGTTTTCAAGTTCTGTGTTATCAATTGGAAAGGTTTTCACCTTGACCAATAACCTCCCACTATAATTAGCAGTTCCACATCTCCTCAGTCTAAAAAAATGCATTTGCCTAATTCATCGCATTATGATAAACTTGTAAAATAAACACGTTGTATTCAGTATTTAGTTGCCACTTATAGCGTTAAAAACGTTTAGTGAGCATGTACGCCAGCAAACTAGCAAATCAGCAAACTGTCTGCAATTGCCTCTCTATTTTTCGTCTACAACACTTGAATGCAGTACGACGCCACTTCCTTACACACAATTTAAATTGTTCTCTAATTAAATCAATCTGCCATTGCAAACAATTTATTAATGGCTATATTGAAATATGCATTCTTTCTTATATCAGTTTGCATTGCGCATTTTCGCACAGCGAAAATCTCTCATATTCCTTATAGAAAATGACGCAATTTGAGCAAACGACTACTTTAAAAATGGGCTATTTGCATTGAAGTTTTTCATACCGTTTACTGCACTTAAAATACTTGGACCCTCTAGCAAGCTCATCGTTGCAAGTACACGTCTTTGATATTTTTTAGGTAGCTCTGCATGTTACAAAAAATTAAAAATTTAAGCGTGAACAAGCTCTATCACGCGAATCTATGTCGTTCTGCCCACTGCTACAGTTAGATATACTGACTACGTCTCACTATATGAAAATTTCCAAAAAAAAGGGCGAAAGGCGTTTAGCAACGTCCTTGTTAGTAGAGATGGTAAGAAAACTGATTTACATATTCAAAAATAGGATTTTCGTTAGCTAAGTCCAAAACTCTGATGTGCTGGTCCAAGCTTAGCTTATCTGTTTATGACGTGGTTGCTAAGTTTTGCTGAAGTTAGCAAAGTCTCGGAATTTTCGGTGAAATTTTGATGCCCTAAGAGAATTGGTTAGACAACCCAGTTAATAACATTGCTTAGCTTTGTATCATTCTCTTTCAAAATATATCAATTGTGATTCACCTAATTTTATTCGAGTCGGGGATGACCTTTGCCTGGGAATGAACAGCTTCATTCTCTTTACGATTTCGTTACAATATTTGGTTTTTTAAGTACATCAATCGTGAAACATAGCTCCTCACTGAACGATTTTAACGCCACTAAAACAAACTGCTTTTTACACTCAAATAATTGTATTGCTACTTTGTGAATACAAATTATTGAGTCATATTGTCCATTTCATCCATAAATTTATCATGTTATGAATTAGGTAAATTTTGTTGAATTTATGCCCTACGATGTTATACAAGTCCTGAACTAATAGTTAAGCATTTATAGTTTGCCTGGAATGACGTGCAGTCAAACTTCCAAGAAACTATCGCAGTGTCTGTATAAGATTATCGTTGCATGGTCAATTGTGCGCTGCCACCATCTCTTCAAGCCTTCAGAGTTTCTTCGAGTTGTCGCGTGAAGTACGGGCGAAAAAGGAATTGGTCGCATCGGTCGTGAGGTTGATTCGCGGAAAGGGCAAATCGACGGCATCAAAGAACGTGCCCTTTTGATAAAAGAGAGAGCTAAAGGGAAGCGAGAGAGAAAGGAAGCCACATCGAGAAGCTGTGCATGAGAATGAGGTGAAATGAGGGGAATGAGGTGAAAGAAATTTGAAAAAACCTTCGCAAGCTGGCACCGCGCAAAAGTGCATGGATTTTGGAAACTAAGCGCGACTGGAGGACTTTCGGGGTTCATAGAGACAGTGGCCGGCGAACGAGTACTACCGAGTACCAATGACGGCGGCATACGAGAGAAACTTTCTACCGCTTTGCCAATGCCACCTTTCGTTTCCTGTCAAATTAAAGTTGTGCGTAGAGACAGAGCGAGACAGAATTCCGCAAAGTCCATGCGCATAGAGTCACCTCTTTGTCGGTTTTCAATATTGCAGTTTTCGTCATACACTGCCTGAAAGAACAACCCAAAAAAGTCCGCTTACTGTAGGATACTTAACTGTTTGAGAAAAGGAAGGCATAAACTACTCAAGTGAATGTTTCATATGGCATGTATCCCTTAATCACACAAAATACTGCCCCATGCGTTGTATAAATGCGGCACGCACACTAGGATGATATACATATACTCATTACGTTTTCAACATTTGCTTTACGCTACCAAGCTTTAATGAGTGAAGCAATACGTGTTAGAGCACCTGCACTGTAACATATTGATGAAATCGGAAAGTTTTTCACACAATCGAAAAGTGCAATATTCATTAGAGAAGAAGAAATGATCGAATGAGATAATAAAAGGCAGCCCAAATACACTGTATCTGAGTGAGTAATATCCCTTTCTACCTTATCGCCTCCTTTGATTGTAGATGTCTAAAACAGTGCTGTGACTGCAGAACCTATCGTCACTATCAATGAATGCAAACTTTGCCAAAAATAAGTAATGTCGAAAATACCTACCATGTACACGAAAAACCACACGGGACTGTTGCGAACCACGAGAAGTTGATCAACGTTTTTTCGTACAATCTACAAAATAATACCCACGTAGGATTAACTTTTCTTTTCTATGAGAAGGTTTGTGCTTAAACTTTAGCTATTATGAGTAAAAAAAGTAAATATTTATCAATAGTGGTATCGCCATAAAGCATGGCAATAACCACTGTTAATAAGCCTCCCTGGTGACAACAGGATGTGATGGACTGTTTATAAAGTGTAATAGAAAATACCAACTCATAAAAGAATAAAAGCATTGATTTATTTCCCAATATATAACTCACATCCGAATACTGGTCATTTTACACTAAGGTTTTCTCGTACTCAACTACGTGGGCATTTTCCTAACCATATGTATCTCTACTTTCGTAACAGAGTAGAATAAAATTCAGGCAATAAGAATTAAATAAAATTATCACAGTCACTTGCAGACTCCATGACTATAAACCACGTGACAGTAGCTGCTAAAAGCACCAAGCCATAGATGGCCAACCTTGAAGGAAATGACTACTCACACCACTAGAAAGATAAAAAATCTCATTCAATCGTGTTATCAACGACCGCCAAAAGGTCACAAGCTCAAATATCTAACATGTCGTACATTTTGGAATATTAGATGTTTTTTCTCTGAATGTCGAATGTTTCTTCTTGCCCAGTTTTGTTTAATGGCAGCGATTATACGGACACTATTTACACTAAAAGCTACATTCGAGTCCAGTGGTGATGGTAGCATATCACCATTTGGATTGAGCTCGGTGGCTTGGTTCATATGCGCGCGCTTTGCGACCAGAAGAGGTGCACGTATTCAATCCCCGCCGTCGCAAATTTACACTTATGAAATCCAACTTACGAAGTGATGCAATGAGCGTTACCTTTGACGCTAAATGTTGGCTGGTGGTCAACCCTAAACATATTATATCACCATCTGAAATACTGAATAATTGTTTTACTAATGCATATATTTGTACAGGGTCGGGAAAACTCTCACCAAGGCCGGCCTCGACAACTTGTCTCGTAAGTCAATTTTCGTCTCAAGATCGCCTTCTAGATAAAACCTCACTTTTCAGCCTAATCTGGGAAATCTCTTGGTAGTATGGGTGAAAATGGAGTATAGTATAGGACAGACAAACAACTTTATTCAAGATCGGTGTATCGTCGCACCCATTGTTAAGGTAAGCTGCACAATTATACAAATAAAGAAAAATGAATAAATCTTCGAGGGTGGGTCAGTGGAACGACGGCGATCCGGTACCAAAACCGGCCAGCCAAAGGAAGTGGCAAATAGGAAATTGTGACTGATAAGGGTATCTGACGAAAATGGTTTGCCAAACAGCCTTCTTGCTTTCATAGAGAAATCCCTACGTTGTCGTTTTCAAGTATTGTTACGTTGAAAAATTCTCAGGACGACCACATACACAGGAACCAGACATTACATGTGGATGACGATAATCACACATCTCAATTGTCGTGTTAATCAGTTCTCTGCCGACCATTCTACCCAGCCAATCATCGCCAATGCAAAAACACTGGTGCTTAAACATATAGTCTAAAAGTGAGTCTATGTTAAAGGAAAAGTCTGCTTCGTATGGTTCTGGCTCGAGCTGTAAGGTGCGGTGGTGAATGGGGTCAGGGGTACCGTGGGCTATAATGTCTGATTTATTTAATTGGCGTACAGTAATAATTGGCAACAGTAAAATGAGTACAATAAGCATGAATAGCGCTTTACCCAATAACTGAAGTCTGCGTCTTAACTGATTTAGTGCAGCAGCTCTTGACTGCGGGTTTTCTGAAGCGTGGCGAGACCAAGTGAGCACGGCTCCAAGGTGTACGATTTTCCTTCAGCTCACTCAAACGTATCGACGTGTCGTTGGTTCCCATCGTTTGTGTATGAGAAATACGCCACTTTCATACTTTAAAGGCCGTTCTTAGGTCGCTCGGCGGTATCATGGTAAACCATTTGTTATTCTGAAGGTCGATATGCTCACGTGAACGTGTGCGTGTACTCGTTTAACTATACCGTCTACTGAATTTGTAAACCGAATTCGGAATTAGCAGAAGATACTGTGCCCAGCACCTACTGGTCGTATAGCAAGCAGGCAGAGAAAAGATTTTAGGCAAATGTCACGTGCCCATGTTGCGTGCGCACTTAGCTCTTCAACGATTTAGATCTATCCATAAAGGCAAACTGATAAACCACTTGCACGTGTCGCTGAGACATTTCTTACGCGAAACATGAAACTATTCTGCACAGCCCTGTGGTGGGAGCCAAAGCGTTAGTGCGCTTAAGCCTTGAACAGACACCCGTGCCACGCGCTAGCCTTTGATGCCTTGACGTGCAAATGGTTTCAAGGTCCGAAGCGATCAATGCCGTTTGTATATAGCGAGTGTATAGTGTATATAGCGAACTGCACAAATAAGTGCACCTGTTTTTTACGCTACTGGACACTTCGCTCGATCGCTAATATTCTTCCCATTCGTTCAAATGGCTTGTCGAGCTAGGCTGGGGAAGCTACAGTTATTTAGCGATAGTGGTACAGAAACGCCGTGCCTCTGGTGGATGTATTCGAACACTGGTGATTGCCTCTCGTTCTCCCCTCTCTTTCTCATCCACAGCCCTTACCCAACCGTGTCAAAGCATGCGGACATTTTCACAGAGGCCACAAAGCGCCGCCAGATGTGAGAACAGCCATCTAAGGGCAACCATCATAGTGATTGTCTGTTGAGTAACAACTTACAACATAATGGTATAGAGTTGCACGTTTTATCACTAATGTACCGACGTTGTTCCCCTTTTTGTCTAACTGGCAGCCATTACAGCATCACTTACACCACCTGCCTTAGCTCTTTGGTGAATATCGGCTTTAGTCGCCGTAAGCCGTAGCTTGATCTTACTGCATGAGCTCCGTTGTCAGTTTACGTTTGCTCCTCAGACCAATGGATACAATCTAGCTGTGTCCATGGTGAAGGTCCATTGCGCACAAACGCTACGCCGCAATCGGCTAATTGAACAGGAAAAGATAGGCTGGATGGAAGCGACAATAGAAATATAAAACCTTCAATGATGTGGCATTGTTTGGCCTGCACCAGCAGTCGCCGAGCCCAGCAATAGACCTGATGATCTGTGATTACGGGTTTTCTGTCTCCGTTTTTCGGCATATTTTGTGCAGGGCAACGACATCATACCGAAATTAACTCGGTACTGACACACCATGCACGTCAAATAGGAGCGGACGATTAGTAGCTTTGAAATCTATACATCCAAACACGAAGACACACACCACTACAACACCATATTATATGAACCGCCTTTATATACCCATTGTCTATTGTTCTTTTACTATTAGCTGACACTATTCAACACACAACACAAGAAACAACATACGCCGATCGTCATGCTCTTGCATGCACTCTTGACAAAATAATGACCGGAAATAATATTACACTAGTTAGCTTCCATGTAATACTACCGTAGTTAACACAAACCGCAGCAGAGCTAGATAGGTTAATAATGCCATACGTCTTGTGTCGACATAAAGCAGCTGGCTTAATCGAAATATACGGGTAGTAGTTATCTTAAGGTTGTTGTTAAATTCGTTCACCCAGTCAAAATACAAACCTCCGTAAAACCTACCTCTGAAATCGCCAACCATTTCTGAATGCATCACAGCCTAAAGAAAGGAACATAAATTAAAAATTCTTTCATCAAGTAGAAGTCGTACTAACTGGTACTAACTGGTAAAGAAATAGTCCTAGTCACTCTTGCAATGATTTTCATGAATGCTGTTTTGGGAAACGGATGGAGACAATCGTAGCTGTCACGAAGATATTCATTTTGCACATGCTTAAAAAATTCGTGGTAAGTTACATAAGAAGATAAACTTTACGTTAAGGATAGCGTAAAAACCACTCACGTAGTAAAGAACAACTAGGGACAAATAATAGTTTGTTAGTTTGAGATTATTTGTACCCATTCTTTAAAAGCGAGCACAAATTCAAAACGTTTGAGACGCTTGGATACTAGAGAAAAGAGCCTATGTCTCCATTAAAATTTTTTTCGCCTTATGAAGGTCTTTTGTTGGACCATCACTTCTTAGTTACAGAAATGCCACAATGTGATTGCAGGCTGCAATATCGTTTCAATAAGGAATCGCTATGGGAGAAAGGGTAGCAGTACTGCGCGCGGCAAAAAAAGATGATTGGAGTAACAACGTCACAAGCTGTCATTACCAACGTTTGTCGGCCGGCGCATTTATTGAACCGATAGCTATGCAAAAAACAGATCTTTCACCACATTTCGTATTTTCAACCGTCTTCCCCATAGGCACAACCAGCGCCCGAGTGCCGCAGAAGCCGTCAGAGGGCTATATACTATGTTTTGCGTGCAAGGTTTTGAAGATAATATTCTACCTTTTTCATTGAGGTTGACAATAACTGCTATTGTGGAAGCGTACTATTTGAATTTTGCACTCCAATATATTTATAACCGTGTAAGTCACTTTTTTTTATTAAAGGCTGGTCTTCAACACTCAGGGATGGATATGAAAATAAGTAAGTAACTACATCCGCGCCATAAGAACAGGATAGCGGACTCACGTCAAGTTTACATAGGAAATGCCATTCTTATTCATTTTTAATGGACAGGCTTTTTTTTATTTGATTCCAGGTCCCCAAGCTCTTATTATTTACTCGTTTGAGCCCAGTTTTACTCTCCGTATTCTGTGTAGCCCAAGATTTTCACACTGACTTTATTAATCTAAACGGGCAGACATAATAACGCTGCTAGAAGGGACATGCAGATCACGTATATTAGTAACACAATTATTGAAGTGGGCTGCGCATCGTAAAAAACTCAAACGACGTCAAACACATAGGATCCGTACGCTCCAAACAGTTTCGAACAGATATTAAAATTCAGAGTCCGAGCATCTAATAGCACGCTAGTTGAGATGAAATATCTTAAAGAATGAATTATACATTTGAGCAGGGCAATGTAATCCCTTAATTTCCTGTCCTTCAGTCCTAACAATGATTGAAGCAAAGAAAATACATCAAACGTCAGTTTATGAAGACTGTGTGCCATGAACGCCCTTACATCTGAACATGACATGCAAACTAAGCAAAGAAAGAGTGTGCTTGGGAGTAGGAATCTGTGCGAATAGCTACGTCGGACGCTAATTAGTCAGATGTAGGTTGTACAAAGGTTCTAATAGGCGGAACCGGGAGGGTAAATATAGGAACATCAGGGTAAATTGGAGACATAATTTACCTGTCCAATGATATACAAAAATAGCAATATTTCAGTGGAACACGCTGAATTTTTTCTAATGTGAGCAAAGACTGGCGAAAAAGCAAGTGGTGGAAGCAAAATTTCCGATTAGAATAATTGTTAGACTTATTTTAAAGATAGTCGCGTTTAAAATATAAAATACATGGGCAATGCCGTAACTTGACTTGATAATCGATCGTAATCAACTAACTTACTAGTTTTAAGTCTGTCAACGGGTGTTTTGTAGTATCTCGCTGGCACTTTCTGAATACCTCCAAGTTGTATCAATTTTCGCATTTTTAAACCTTACGTGCGCACGCGGCCGTTGCAGGAAACGGCTTAGCACATTGAACCATAATCGTAGACACATAGCATAGTTTGATATTTCGTTGAACCATCTTCTTCTATTAATTGAAAAATAAACGTCTTCTCAAATCGTAAACTAAGTTTTTGCTGTCCTATCTCGTGTTACGTACACCTAGACAATGAAAAACGGCCGGAACGAATAAGAGAAGAAAATTACAGCAATGGATGAAAAGGAGCGAAAAATGTATCAAAATATTTTCTCTACGTCTGCTACAAGCCTTCACCATTTACCCAGATTACCCTTCTTACCATTTAATTTTATTGCTTTCTCTTTTCTCTGGTACCGAGAAATGATGTATGTCCTTTAAGCACACGCATATATATATATATATATATATATAAGACCCGAACGGTGACAAAAAACGTGGCGCCGAAGTGTGTTGGAGCGCAAAATCGTATGGCATTTCAATGCAGCCACCAAATAGGGACAAACCGTTTAACTGGGTAGAAGCGAGGAAGAAAATTAATAACACCGCATGAAAGCAGAGAAAATCCTAGCCTTCCAAGGATTGAATTGCGTATATTGCTATCCCTATGTTCATTGCTAATAAAGGCCACAGTTTTAATTTTAGTGCAAGATAAATGAATCACGTTGCGACCGCACAGCACATTGTAGAGATCACTCTGGGATGATGTAACTGACGCTGCCGTACGTGAGCATGCCGATGGCCCTATGGAAGGTGACTTTCGAAATAGTTTTGCAACTGAGAGCTAATTAAACAAATTGCTTAAATTAGAAAGAATTAAATTAGAAAAAAGTGAGAAAGTTTTGCATCCTAAAACTTACCAAGTCCTATATCTATGTTATTTGCATATATATCGCCATTAGTAACATTTGACCAAATGGACCGACTTAAGGGCTTTTAAAATGTTAGTTTAAGTCTTGATAAATGTTAATCGGCTCTGAATTACTTAATTCCTGTCTAGAATCAGCGAACTTTACAACTTGTTTTCATCACGCATAACTTTTTACCGTTCGTTACAATATTATATTAAATTCCCAATTGAGAGACTGAGACTGACAGGCTTCAGGTTTTGTTTGCACATTTATCAAGTGCTGGTGCGTCATCGGGAGCTGTTCGTTAGGCTGATTGTTGCGACTTACAGCATTATGTATTGACACATTTTTTAAGCGAGATAAACTCAAATGTGGGCTTTTGTAAACAACTATCGTTTGTGGAGCCAATTTGTAGGTAAACTCGATTGATTAAGATTTATAGAGATGAATAACAGACCAGCTAACAAAGTGAACTGCACATTTAAAAAATGGATAACAAAGAAAATGAGTCAAAAACATACTAGAGCAGTTATTATCTTGATCTTGATCTTAACGACCTTTTTTAGACGTGATCAATGCACCGATCGTAAAGGTTATATGTAGAAATAGAGGTTAGAAATGAGGTAGCAGGGTTACATATTGCACAAATGTGTAGTTGGTAAGCTAAAACATACAAGCTAAAACGCGAACAAAACAGAAAGCGCTTTCGTGTAGTTCAAAGTGAATTTAGCAAAAACATAACGTAACAGTGATTTAGTTAGCCAATTTGCATTGCTCATTGGCTATCACTCTGCCTATCTGTCTAACTGATCATGTGCATGTATCGCTCGCCTTCTGTCGGCGCGTGGTCTATTCAAGCTATTTGTGAGGTTTTGTGCGACAGGCGGGAAATGGTTGCTGCCCATCTGGATAACCAAGCTTGGCTGGCGATCTGTGCTATTCTGGACTCGCACACATCGGTAGTTTCTTCGTAAAAGAAGACCCGGCACACGCATAGGCTGAAGTGGAGTAACAGAAAAGTGCATAAAGTACTGTCATTGTCGCTGTTGAGCTCAATGATGTAACGTCCGCAGGATTGCTTACCGCTTCTGCCGTTTGCATGCATGTAGTAGATATGTTTTGCTTGTGGGGTTCGCACTGCTTCTGGCTTTATATAAGTACCTATAGGAAATGTATGTTTAGAGTGTGCATGTGTTCGTCTGTGTGGCCAGTGAGTGAGCCAGATTGTGGTGAGTGGCTTTGTGCTTGGGGAGCAAAGGAATTCCGTGGCGCATGGAGCAGGAACGTCAGATTTGCACATCAATGCACATCCGTCAAATGAGGCAGACTACGCCAGCGTCACAATTGCAGCACCGCCGCACGCGTTCAGCACGCGCGACCTGAACACTGCTAGCGCACCGCTAGAATTATTGCCAGACAACAAGATGAACGAAGGAAAGACAACCGATTATAGTTCCATCGCAGTTGACCGGTGGGCTGCCGGGTCGATTGTGTGGCGGGTAGGATGCTGAAGGAACACAGGCTGTTTCACATTGTTGATGTTGTCTATATAGCTGTTGTCCCATTATTATTGTTTTGATAATAACTATCTTTATTGCTGTTATTCTTCCCTGTTGTCATCGTTATTGTTGAATAATGTCTATTGAGAAGAGGAAGGCCAAGAGTCTCAGACAGCGATGAAAGAAAAGGGTATGTTTCGTAGTTTCTTTGTCATTTGTAAAAACGAACAGCGTGGAAGGTGACACACGCCCGTAGCGTTGCCATAGCGTATATATAAGACAGTGTGTCAAAAGCAAGGAGAAGCCAAACCAACCAGCAGGACTCGTGATATTTTTAGTGTTCTTTTCTATTTAATTTTCCCATTTCAAGTTTATATATTTTAAAGAAAAGAATACTATATGAATTTAGGAGATACGTACAATGAACTTTAGAGCTTTGTCGAAGTCACCATTCGCCTTATAGTTGGTACGTGTCGTCACCTGGAGCAGTTGATCGTTCTTATATAGAAAGATTCATATAACAATGCATTACTACTACCATTCGTCACCAAAACCAACTTCAATATATGTATATATATATATATATATATATATATATAT